>JADGMU010001223.1:0-97006 GCA_016920895.1 Vaccinium myrtillus | reverse complement strand
ATCAAGTAAAAAGAATGAATAGCTAGCTTTATAGCTAGGACAAGGCAGCATCAGCACAAGCAAGCAACACTTCTTGGTGTGTCCGTTTGCTTTTGACATAAACTTCCAGGCCAGATTAACGCGGAAGCAAATGTTTTGGTATTTGCAGTTGCTTCCTCCTTAATCTTGAAACCATAACTTAATCCAAGTTTTCATGCTGCTGTAAAGTTAATATATAAATGTTATGACTAAATACTTTGGAACTTGAATGAATGTAGCACTATATTATTTTTACTAAGCCAGGTTTCCCACTTACTACAAAAGTTTTAAATTAGCTTAATTAAAATTGTCCCATAATTCTAATGCTTACAAATAACATAACGGGCAGAAAAACTTGTGCTAGGCACGAGGCGCACAACCTAGTATAGCCAAATGATAAATCTATCCATTTATTTTGCTAAATTATTTCAACCTCCAATAACTATCCATCAACTATTTAGTCTTGACTTTATCATCTACTTCGTTCATTACATTTGCATTTTTTTGTTATCAAGACGAATTGTACACAAAAGCGTAAAATTTTACTTTATTCTCTTACACAAGTATGATTTTAAAGGGGGAGAAAAAATCATATTCCAAAAACTCTTGGAAAAATTGACTTGCTTGTGGGTCAATGTGTCAGTCAGATCATGTGCACCTCCACTAAATCTCTCCCAAGTCTAATCAAAGGTAAGCTATCCACGCAAGTGGTAGGGGATTCACAAGAAATTCCGGTACTAAGAGCATGAGCATCTGTCTCTCTATAAGGGCATCTTGTCTATTTTGACAACCCAAATCAGAAAATTTTGGATGCAGCAGTCTCTCTAGACTTCTCGGGAGTCGAACCTTTGCTACAGTACCACTCTATTAATATCGAAGTACTGTTCATCTCTAAACATTATTCTACCTTTTTTTATTGTCTCTCTCCTCTCTCTCCTCCTCTTCTCTCAGTTTCTTCGGTTTTGGGGCTACATGGGAGCCTGGGAGGAATAAAAAAAGTAATATTTTAGCAATCCTGCTACGTACACACAAAAAAGTCCCCGAAAATACCCAAAAAGGCGGCCTGACTTCCAACTCACTCTTGCATGGGTCCCACTTTCTTATCCCCCCATTTTGTTTGGTTCTGGTACACACTCAGTAGGCGCCAACAAGAAAAAGACTTCGGCTTTTTGGGCGCTAAAATACACAGCTTGCAATCCCACTTTCCTCTCTACCCCACCAATTTCCTCTTTCGTTCGTCCACAAGCTTCATTGACGGCAGGTTTGTTTCCACAGCAACCCCAACATTTCATGTTTGCTGCCTATTAAGAATCTCGTTTGAATTCCGGTATGTTTCCAAACAAATCTTAGAATTTGGTAAATTGGGTATTCTCCTGGGTAAACCGGGGTTCAACTAGAAAATAACGAGACTTGTTCATGTTCAAACCAAACTCATTGCCGAGATGAATGGCTTGAATGCCGTAGGATTCCAATGTCCATATTTCCCAAGAGAGACAACAGCGTTCAAGAGAGGGCGAGAGAGAGAGAGACAAAGAGAGACCTTGGTGGTGGATATGGCGTCGGGTCGCGTCTGAGCCGGGCAAACAAAAGTTGAGTCGGGTCGCTGTGGGCTATGGTGGTCGCCGGTGGTGAGGCCGTGGGCGGCGACGAGTCTGGTTCGATCTGTTTCTTCATCTTCTCCCCTGAACCCTCTCTCTTTTTCTCCTTCTCTTTACCGTAAAGAAGAGGGGTTTCAGAATTTTTTATTTTTTATTTTTGGTTTAGGAAGGCACGTGGGTGTTGGTCCGAGAAAAGAAAAACAGTCCAAAAAAGACGAGCTGCTGGATGGGTCCCACGGAGGTGGGTCCTACAGTTTTTGGGTATATTCGGGGTCTTTTTTTCCGGGTATGTAGACTTATTGATATTTTAGAGGGACAGTGATACGGGTACCGACCAAAAGGGACCGAAAATGTATCGATCGCCTTTGGAGACCCACTTTTGGGTCCTACACGAGTGATCCGAACCGTTCATTGTTATTAAAACATTTTTCCGAGGGGCCCCAAAAAATTTCAGCTCAATCGGACGGTTGGAAGTGCTCGAACCAAAGTCTCACCGTTTGAATCAAACATTGTCATTATCGATTTTAGAGAAGGGGAGAAAAAACACAAAGTCTCTCTTTCTTTTTTTTATCACGAAGTCTCTCTCTACTTTACCTTATTTTACACTACACTGCTCAACTTGCTCTACAGACTACAGCAGGATTCACAAGAAATTAATTTTCACTGACCGACAAAGAATTAAACCTGCCCAATTGTGTGCAAAACAAACCTAACCAACCGGAAGCCGGTGGGTTCAGAGAGTTCAGAAGTTTCACTTTCTTCGTTGACAGAATTGCCTGTAGTTATCCTTGTCTTTATTTTGGTTGGCTCAAAATAGCCGTCTTGGAAAGTTTGACGAAATCCACTGGACAGGAGAGTAGTTCTAAATATTTCCATCAATTTCTGGAGAACAAATCAAAGGTTGCAGAGCTTTCACTTACTTGAAACCGCAAAACATGGCTGAATTCGTTGGAGAGGCGTTTCTCTCTGCTGCTCTTCAAGTGTTGTTTGACCGTTTGGCTTCCCGCGAGTTGATCAACTTCTTCCGGGTTCGAAAGCACGACGACAGACTCCTCAAGAAGCTGAAGTTGAAGTTGCTTGCACTTAATAAGGTGCTCAACGATGCAGAGAACAAGGAGATCACTGATCGAGCAGTGAAAGATTGGTTGGACGAGCTTAAAGATGCTGTCTACCATGCCGAAGACTTAGTGGATGAGATTGCTACCGAGGCTTTGCGGTGCAAGGTGGAGGCCGAGTACCAAAGCGGCATAAACAAGGTAAAATCCCCCATCTCGACTTGCAATAGTTCGTTTGATGCTGAGATAGAGTCCAAATTAGAGAGCATGATTGACACATTAGAAGATTTTACAAGAGAAAAAGATGTACTTGGTCTAAGAGAAGTTGTTGAACTGGATAGATCTCACAAGTTGCCGACAACTTCTTTGGTGGATGAAACTTGTGTCTATGGCAGGGAGAATGACAAGGAGGAGATAATGAAACTATTGCTCTTGGATGGAGAAAGTAGTAATAGGATAGATGTGATTCCAATTGTGGGGATGGGTGGGGTGGGCAAGACAACCCTTGCTCAACTTTTGTACAATGATGACAGGGTGGATGTGCATTTTGCTAAGAAAGCATGGGTTTATGTGTCTGACGTTTTTGATGTTGTAAGTATCACAAGAACAATTGTTGACACAATCATTGGGCAGGCTTATGATGCAAAGGACCTCAACTCGCTTCAAGTCAAGCTAAAGGAATATTTGAGTGGAAAAAAGTTTCTTATTGTATTGGATGATGTTTGGAACGAGAACTATGACCACTGGGCCATCTTGATGACTCCTTTTAGATTTGGAGCACATGGGAGTAAGATTATCGTAACAACGCGCAATGAGAGCATTGCATCTATCATGCAAACAGTTCCTATTCATGGTTTGAAGGAATTACCGGAGGAAGATTGTTGGAAGTTGTTTTCCAGACATGCATTTGAGAAGGGAGATTGCAATGCATATCCAAAACTTGAAAAGATTGGCAAGGATATAGTGAAAAAGTGTAAAGGTTTGCCTTTAGCTATAAAAACACTGGGTGCTCTTTTGCGTTCCAAACGGGATCTTGCGAATTGGAATGTGATATTGGAGAGTGACATATGGGATTTACCAAAGGAAAAGAGCAACATTCTTCCTGCATTAAGATTGAGTTATTATTATCTCCCCTCCCATTTAAAAAGGTGTTTTGCTTACTGTTCCATCTTTACGAAGGATTACGAATTCGACATGAAGAAATTAGTCTCAACTTGGATAGCAGAAGGTTTTTTGGGGAAGTCCAAAAATAATAAGACACTGGAAGAAGAAGGGTATGAGTGCTTCCACGAATTGCTTTCAAGGTCATTTTTTCAGAGATCAAATGCTAGTAATTCTTTTTTTGTCATGCATGATCTTGTTCATGATTTAGCTCAATATGTGACTGGAAATTTCTATTATAGATTAGCGGATGGCAAGCCACACGGTACTTTTGAAAAGGTACGCCATGTCTCGTATTTTCAAAGTAGATTTGATGGCTTTGATAAGTTCATGGTAATTAAGGATGCTAAGTATTTAAGGACTTTCCTTCAAATCGGCCGGCTTAGCAACTATTTCGTCCAATATTGGTTGAGCAAAAAGGTTTTGGATGAGATTCTACTGGGCCTAACACGCTTACGGTTGCTATCTTTGCAGAGATATCAAATTTCAAAATTGCCTCATTCAATTGGCAATCTGATACATCTACGCTTTTTGGACCTCTCCAATACCCTAATTAGTCACTTGCCTGATTCAATTTGTTCCCTGTATAATTTAGAAACATTGTTGTTATTTGAGTGTCGTCTTCTTACAACCTTGCCAGCAGAGCTTGTAAAACTAATTTCATTACGTCATCTTGATTTATGTGGAACCAACTTAACCGAGATGCCAATGCATATGAGTAGGTTGAAAGATCTGCAACTATTAACTGCTTTTGTAGTTGGGAAGTGCAGTGGGTCAGGTATTAATGAGTTGAAAGAGCTTCATCGGCTTCGTGGGACATTATCCATCTCAGGTTTGCAAAATGTAACAAGCAGAAACGATGCATTGGAAGCAAAGATGAGGAAGAAAAAGCACCTTGAAAAGTTGGTGTTGGAATGGGGTAGCACTACTGAGGATTCACAGAATGAAAGAGATGTACTTGAAAAGCTAGAGCCTCACGCAAACTTGAAGCACCTTGAGATAAAAAATTATGGAGGCACTCGATTTCCTACATGGTTAGGAGATAAATCATTCTGCAATATGACGTCGTTACATTTGGAGAAGTGTGTGTTTTGCTTTTCCTTGCCACCACTTGGCCAACTGCCCTCTTTGAAAGAGCTTACCATTTCAAGAATGCCGGGAATAACGCACGTGGGCCATGAATTTTATGGCGAGAATGGTTGTTTAATCAAACCGTTCGAATCTCTTGAGACTCTACGTTTTGAAGAAATGTCGGAGTGGGTGCAATGGCTTCAATTAGATGACGGAGAGTTCTCTCAGCTTCAAAAGCTTGAGGTAATCAAGTGTCCCAAGCTAATCAGAGACTTACCGAAGAACTTTCCTTCTTTGGTGAGACTTGAGATAAACGAATGCCCAGAGCTTGTGGTTTCACTTCCAAGGACTACTTCTATACACGAGGTTGTGTTAGAGAAATGCAAAGGGATACAAGTGGAGCGACAAGGTTTATCTTCTGTTGAAAAACTGACGATTTCAGGTTCTGCGAATTTGAAGGAATTTGAAAGCGAACTGTTGTTAACACTAACAAATCTGAAAGAGTTGACGGTAAAGGATTATCCAAGGCTTTTGTTATGTCCTGAGGGAATGATACGCCTCAGCAATTTGGAAAAATTAACCGTTTCTTGGTGTCAGGAACTAGTACTCCCACTATATGAGGAGATGAGCCACTGCTACACATCCGTTGAGTGTTTGACCTTGTCGTACTGTCATGGTTTCAAATCCCTACCACTAGGTTTATTCCCAAAGCTTCAGAACCTGACAATTATTGGTTGTATAAATTTTGAGATGCTATTGATTCCGGAAGGGAATGAGCTCCAAAATCTCACATTACTTCAGTTCCTTTATATTGTTGGTCCGAATGAAATGGTATCTTTTCCTTGCCGAGGATTACCTTCTCCAAATCTGTCTTATTTATGGGTCAGGGACTGTGAGAAGCTGAAGGCTCTGCCACAACAAATGCACACCCTCCTCCCATCTCTTCTGTCATTGAAGTTAAGGAATTGTCCAGAAATTGAGTCTTTTCCAGAAGGGGGTTTGCCCTCCAAATTAAGTACTCTTATGATCGTGGATTGCAAGAAACTTGTTAGGGCCCGAAGAGACTGGGGTTTGCAAATACTCCCTTCTCTCACACGCTTTACACTGGGAGGTGAATCTGAAGACGTGGTGGAGTTGTTTCCGGAGGAGGAGTTGCTGCCCTCCGCTCTTATATCGCTCTGCATCGAACATTTTCCAAATCTTAAAGCACTGAACAACAAGGGCCTTCAACTTCTTGGCTCTCTCAAACACATTGGGTTTTGGAATTGCCCTCAGCTCATATCCTTGCCGGAAGATGGGATTCCCACTTCCCTCCATGGACTGGAGATTGTGAATTGTCCATTACTGAAACTTCGTTGCCGCAAGAAGGAAGGAGAAGACTGGCCTAAGATTGCTCACATCCCTGCCATAAATATGGATGGTGAAGGAATCTTTGAACAAGCCTATCTCGGTCCAGTAGACTATTGTGGGTCTCTCTACACGTGGCCACGGAGGGAGAATTAAGTAAGCTTCTCACTCTAGAATTTGTTCTCCATTCATTATTCATTCCATAACTTTACTTTTCAATTCCAGAATTCAACTAGAAATGCAAGTTTTCTTTGACAAAAAGCTAATTTTTAAAAAAATGACGAAATTCCACACTCAAGTTGCTATTTTTTTTAAAAGATGACAAAAAGCTTTTTTTTTTTTTTTTTTTTTTTTTTTTTTTGCACAAAAGGATGGTTTGATCAAGCAGATTTGCGGATAGATCAACCCAATTGGGAACTACAGATGCTGCTGCTACTAACCATGCAACCACAAAAGTAACAGTCAATTCTGCTAGAAGATACTTCCCAAAGAACTGAATTTGTTGCCGCGGTCATTGAAGTTTCTACAAGACGTAGAGCTAAAGATGTAATGGCAATGGTTCGATCCATTTTCTTGTGACGTTATCTGATTGCAGGCTGCTTTCTCCTAGCCTTAACACAACGCAATCTTTATGCCCATTCTAAGATCTTTCAGGACTATAGTACCATTTGAACTTTTGGATGTAAGCTGAAAAATCAGTACGAAATAAATGGTGATTAGGCGTGAAGTGGAATAACTTGAAGAAATTAGATATTGTATGTCCCTGTTAATTCTCTTACAGATTGTTTGCCATTGAAGTTGGTGCTTTTTTTTCCCCTTGCTCAGCAAGTTAGTGCTTGCTTAAGCCTTCTTTTGTGAAATTCGTTTCCCATGTCATGCAATTCAATTTATCTGTTTTTCAGTAATTTCTTTATTTTTAATTGTGACAGGAGCATAGCTTTCCAACTTTCTTTTTTGGTTTTCAACGTCATGAGTTCAAAAATATTAATGGACAGATAATAGTTGGAGGCATGTACAGGTATGCATTTTCTGGTTGGTAAATAAACTTTTTTAATATCGAGATGGTGTTTTTTGACAACTCTCTCTCTCTTTTTTTTTTTTTTGTTTTGGCGTAACAAGAAAAGTAACTTAAATCACATCTTTCTCATTCTCACAAATCAGCAGAGTACCGTTCTACATTGTGTGTGAGTTGCTGAACATCGCGAAGTCTCTCAATTGTTTGGCTTCCATTTGATCAACTCTTTGGTCTGGTTGCACGGGCTTGCTAACAATTACTGATCTTTGGGGGCCAAAAACTGTCCACAATGGAGCAATGGCAGACATTTTTGCTGGTTGGACTTCGAAATCTGGAAGTACTCAAAAAGCTTTGGCATGCATCAAATGATCGAGATCAAAGCAGTTTTGAACGCGTGGACGTCCACGAGATGAAATTAGATATACAAGACTGAGGTGTAACTATCATTGTCTTTGAGTGTCGCATCACAGATTTTTGCGAAGTTCTTCTTAGAGTTATGTTTCAATCCAATTCCTATTAACGTAGGGTGAATTTAAAAGGTGAGATTTATTTAAAATTATTTATCATTTGCAGCAATTATACTGTACTACATATTTGGATGATAATGTTCTGTAGTTGATTAGCTACAATTTGTGTCCTCAAATTCCCCCATATATTCAGGCAATTTCTTTGCAAAATAATTCATGAATTCTGTACAATTGGAATGGAAAAGTTTGCTTATTTTTATCTAGTTCATGTAATCTTTATAAGTCTGGCTTTATAAAAAGTTATTTGGCCTCACCTCATTCATCTCCGACTTCCCACTTCGCTCCCATCCTCGCCCAACCCGGCTTCTGCCGCATCTTCTCTCTCCACCACCACCACTATGGAGGACGAAAACGCAGGTATTCCTCCATTATTCACAATTTCTTCCAATTTCTTGGCCTTTTTGTTTTGCATGTGAATCCACCCAACCATTCTTTCCTTCTACTACTCTGCCTTCCATATCTGCTTTATAAAGGGACTACTACTATGGCTCTTTTGTTTCATAGGGCCCTGTGGTGGGTCACCGAAAGAAGCAAATGGATTATTGACCACAGTTTAATTCGACTTTGTAGATTTAAAGTTCGAATCGGAAGTCAAAATCAAGTGTATCTGTTCTACTTGGGAAATTCCATTTTGAAGATTTCGTTTTTAGTATGGGTTTCGGCTGACCATGTTTATTTTGGAAGAATGATGTTAAATGTGCTGAAATTTACTACTTGTTTCTAAAATTTTGGAACAATGAGGGCCAATGTAGGTAAAGAAATCTGATCATGGGCTGCTTTTCTAGTATGGTGATTTTCTTATGAGCTTTGGTCCTTGGCTATTTTTTTAGTCTACAAACAGAAATTTATAGATTTGCTAGTTTCCCCTTGAGAGGCAGACAGAATGGAGCCAGGCATTGCAAGTGTATCTAGACTTTAGTTATATCTGTACAATTATTATTTTCAAGAAATTCTTTAGAAACTCCTAATACTTTCTTCTGTTCTTGGATATCCTAAGTTTGTTTTGTATACAACAGAGGAGATTTCGACTCATATTGTGCACAAATATGAGATTTCCATTTTGAGGCCTTGAGTTTAGATCACACACCTTTGAGCACCCAGTTGAGCCCGAGCGGTGGCGCAAGAGGGTAGAAGAGGAGTAAAAGGGAAAGAGGAGGGAGAAGAGGGAGGAGAAGAGAGAACGACGAGGTTTGTGGCCTAAAACTAGAGCTCGAGCATCTGTTTTAGCCGTGCCAAGGTTTGTGGCTTAATACTCGAGCTCGAGCTTGAGCTTGGCTAGATTACTACACAAGCCAAGTAGAGCCGACCTCGGTTCATTTGAAGTCCTAATTCAGAGGAGAGTAGAGTTTTTTTTGGAGTAGTTTAATATTTTAATGGTGTGTATACATGCATATCAATGTATGTACTTATAAATCCATGCAAAATGTATGTTACATAAGTGATGTACATGTACATACTCTCTCACTATGTACAAGTCTTCTACTGCAACTTTCATTCAAAATTGGAAGCCCAATTTGATTGATATGTTACCATCTGTCGTTGAACATATCAATTATTTGGGATATTGCTTCTCCTGTAGACTGTTCTTAAGTCTTAACTGTGTGTAAAATACTACTAGATCAATCATTGTATGCTTCTGCGACAACAAGACTTATTTATCTCTTACCGGAATGATTACTCAACTTGAAAGGTTTACTGAAGTTGTCATGAACGAACCTGTGCTAGCGATAGACTAAGATCTTCCTGAAAACCAATACATTGTTACCCTTCAAAATTGCCACCTAAAAAATAGAGCTTTATTTTCTAAAAAAAAGATTGAAATCAAGGGGAGTTGGCAGAATTGTGTTGTCTCAATATATTTTGTTTGGTTTGTAATGTCTCTTCCCTATTCCTTTCAGCTTTAATGAAATATTAAATGAAGTTTGATGTACTAATTGTTTGGAACTTACACAGGCTTCAAATGCATAAGAACCACACACGCCAAAAAGGTGCTGAGATACACCATCCATTGATGCCCTTTCCTGCTTTTGTCTCTCTGATCTTCTTCATCAGCTAGCTGAATCCTTGTGTTGCTGTATTAGTGGCTCCCTTGTCTCCACTTGGAAGTTGTTCTCACCTTGTTCTGCGTCCTGTTTGGTAATCATCTTTTCCTATCTGGTTTGTTTGCAGCTCCGCTACTCGAGCTGGGCGAGCCGAGCTCGAGCTTTCTCAAATGTTGGTGAGCCGAGCTCGAGCCTAGTAGATTTAATGCAAGCCGAGCACGAGCATGGCATAACTCGGCTCGGCTCGGCTCGTATACAGCCCTACTTGCACAATTTGCAGTCAATGTGCTTGAACAATTGTCATATGCAGGATTTGATAAACTGAGTTTCGGGGAGGGGGGGAAACTATTTTTATAAACTGAGCTTCTGATGTTTATAATGGCTGCCCCAAATGGAATTAATCTTGTGTGGTTGATCTTATGGTAGAATTTTAACTAGACTTTGGTTTAAATGCTGAATTTGTACAATTGGAAGCTAGAAACTGTATTTATTAGTGCTGGAACTGAAATGTGGTTGCTGAAACTGTGTGACAAAGTGCAGAAAACTGTTATTTGTTGCTGAAAATGCCATTTTAAGACTAAAAATGTTGCTGTAACTGCTATTTTGATGCAGAAAACAGGTTTTTGGAGTGCTAAGATGAGTTTTGGGTTGTCAAAACTATTAGTTGGTTGCTAGAAATCAATTTGACTGTTGAAACTGCACTGTTAAGTGATGAAACTGCACTGTTAAGTGCTGAAACTGTGCTTTATATGTGCTGGAAATGATTTTACCTCGTTGAAAATGTGATATGTGGTGCTCGAATAGGAGTTTATAGTAGCTAGAAGTAAAAGATGAGGTTTAATTTGATTGAATTAAATTTGTTACCTTTATTGTATGTGCAGGTTACCAAATATGGATAAGAGCTGGATGTCAATTAAGAACAGAATGAGCATAGAGTATCGAGACGGGGTGAAATCATTTGTCGATTTTGCAATCGCAAACACTGGTTCAGATGATGCAATTTGCTGCCCATGATAGTGATATAGATCCTGACGTAGAACCTTGAACCTCGGTAAGTAACTTTTGTTTAGGAGAAATTAAATCTCCTGTTTTTTAGTAACTTTCTATATCCTGCTTTTTAATTTAAAAAAAAGAAGAAGCATATGTATTGTTTTAAAGTTGCATTGTTAGGAGCCCAATTCCCTTCCTGCTGGTAGTGTTTTTTCTTTTATTGCATATCTAATTGCTTGATTTTGTACAATTGGAAGCTAGAAACTGTATCTATTAGTGCTGGAACTGAAACGTGGTTGCTGAAACTGTGTGACAAAATGCAGAAAACTGTTATTTGTTACTGAAAATGCCATTTTAGGACTAAAAATGTTGCTGAAACTGCTATTTTGATGCACAAAACAGGTTTTCAGAATGCTGAAATGAGTTTTGGGTTGTCAAAACATTAGTTGGTTGCTGGAAATCAATTTGAATGTTGAAACTGCCCTGTTAAGTGATGAAACTGCACTGTTAAGTGATGAAACTGTGCTTTATACGTGCTGAAAATGATTTTACCTCATTGAAAATGTGATCTTTGGTGCTCGAATGGGAGTTTATAATAGCTAGAAGTAAAAGACAATGTTGAATTTGATTGAATTGGTTATTTTGCATTGAAATACGGTAGGATGAAGAATTCTACGGGAGTGTCAAACTTGATGGTATTATATAATCTGAGTAGGATTGATTGTCCAATGATTCCAATGGATATGTAAACCCTATGTAGATTGACGCATTCCAAAGCAGGAAGTGACCTCCTAGCTTTTGTAATCTAATCCATGTCTGGAATTATAACAGCCTGCTATAATTTTAGATGATTATCTGCTTATTCCTTCTTGGTGTAAGTTCAGAAGATGCGAGGATAAGAGTATGCAAGACTTCATTCGGTACCATGCCTACTTGTATTGACATCCTTTTGATCGTATAGAAAATGTCTAAATAAGCCAAAAAAGTCTATTAAAGATTACAGAGATGGCTCAGTTGTATGCTGTAATTTCGCTGTCGTTTCATACGGGATGCCTTGTCTACTTTGTATACTGTCTCCTGCATTTTTCTTCAATTCCCTACTCTTTTATTGGTTAGTATGGGAAGAAATACGTTTTGTAAAATGTTCTTTCTAAAAGTGCAGGTGAAATCGTTGCTTAACAATGCAAAGGCTGGTGTTCCCTTGAATGTTGCTGGGACATCTTCTAGCCCAAAGGCTGCTTCAAGTGATTCATTACCCTCCATGTTTCCAGCTGGCAGTGCACCTCCACTTTCACCAAGAAGTTCATCTGGTTCTCCACGTTTTGTGAAACAGCGAGTGGGGCCATCTACATTAGGTTCTCCTCAATTGGAACTTTTGCTTAGAGTTGTTTTTGTCATTCGACACGACACACCGTGTACGGATGTTTCGTAGTTATGCTAATGCTACTCCCTCCGTCCCATTTTAAATGCTCCCTACGTATATTCGTGTCATTTTCAAACGTCTATATTTTTTTATTGGTAAGGTTTTTAAAGTTTTTAAAATTTTTGTCTAATAGAACTAATAGAGATCTATCAAATAAGATCCATATTGCATATAAAATACATTATAAAATGAAAACTATAAGAGTTTTAAAAAAACACGCATAACCGTAGGGAGCATTTAAATTGGGACGGGAGAGTATTAAGTTTGAAGTGTTTATTGTTGAAGGATACATATTTTGAAGGGTTGTGAACTTGGATGATATAATGTCGACTTGTTGGATATTTGATTTGAATGATATTTTGCGTCTTTGCGGTATAAGTTTTGTTAATGGGTGTATCTAGATACAAATATTTGAAACTTTGTAAGTAGGTGCGAAATGATATTTTGGGAGGCACAATTATGTTGATCATGTTTTTTTTGTGACAAAAAGAGTTCAAAAAGAGGTGGTCATCTTTGTGTGTCCACCTGGTAATATTATCAGTGACACGCGTTTTGTTGTCAAGGTAAATATTTTCAGTGACAATTCTTGTCACGGAAGATCTCTTTTCTATGACAACTGTATTGTTGTCACCATTTCTTTTAGTGACACCCTACTATGTCACGGAAAATCTCTCTTCCGTGACACCATATTTTTGTCACTGTTGACATCATTCCGTGACAAGTGCACAATTTTTGTCACCCTTGACTTTCAGTGTCACGGATACAATGACACCCACATTCTGTGTCACCGATGATAATCGGTGACAAATATTGGGCCTTCGGTGACAGTTTTTCGTGTCACCATTGGTGTTTTTTCTCGTAGTGGGAGGTCAGGGCATTTCAATTCCTTGATGCACTATTTCACTTTTCTGAAATCATTTTCTTTTTCATTCTTTGACATATGAGAAATTTTTCGATGAGAAGATCTTGATTCCTTCCAACCTGATATTATTTTATTATACAGTAGGGCAACGTCGTTCCATCGACTTGAACCTAAGAATTCGCACAATGCCCACTCATGATTGCTACAGCTCTCGAATGAAAATTTTGTTTTGCACGTCTGCACCCGTTTGAAAATTTTCACCTCCACGTGCAAGCTAGATGGGATTGCACGTCAAAGAGGATATTGAATAGCTTGATAATATACTTTCTTGGATCCATCTCCTCACAACTTAAACTTTTGAGACCAATAGTAACTTAACACTCTTCCCTCATCTGTGATTCGAAACCAAGCCACCCAATTTCATCTCCTCCCTGTTTTTGATACAATAAAGTTTTCAAAACCATTTTTAAAAAAAAATGAAGAAGAAGAAAAGAGTGAGTATTTTGTTTGTGCTAGTCGCAGTCGCATAAACATTTCAAAACCTTACAAATGTGAGTGTGTTGGAGACTTGTTGAAAAATTGGTGGTGTTGATCATTCTTAACTACCCACTAATGGTGCATACGAGAAAAATTTAGGTGTCAGACGGGTACCGCGTGGTGGTATCCGTTGCGCATCTCAGTCATCCAAGAGTGTTTTGGACGACATATTTTAAAGATAGAAATTGGGGAGACCTGGGAAAGGTTGGGAGAAATCCGAACCATCCAAAACACTCTTGAATGCCTAAGATGTGTGCTCGGCACCACGTGTGCTCCTATCCGCTCAGTATCAAGTTTTTCTCGGTGCATACCGTATTGATTTTTGAACTTTCTGTGCATAGAGTGGAATCAGATTAGCCTAGGTAAATTTAGGACCAATTTACCTATCCAAAAGTTACTTCTTAATTTTAGCTACTTACTTTTAAGACCCATAGCCTTGTTTGATAACCCAGATTCAACACTTAATACTGAATGAATTAAGTAATAAGTAATTAAGTAGGTTTGATAACCACATTTTATATTACTTAAAAGATTAAGTGGCTCTTAAAATGTAAGCTAAAATGTTGAAAAAAATTAAGTAGCTTTGAGCTACTTAATTTTTGCTGAATTTACAGTTGTTTTAATTCACCACCACCATCATCACCACTGCCGCTGCTAAGTCACCACAACCACTCACATCACCATCACCACCACCACCACTTTGTCACTCCCACCACCACCACTGCCGCATTCATACCACCACCGCCACCATAACCTCCGCCACCACCACCATAACCGCCACTCCACCACTACCGCCACCGCCACCACTCCGCCACTCTAGCCGCCACCACCACCACTCTGTCATTCCTACCGCCATTACACCACCACACCACCACTCCCCCCATTACTACTGCCACCAGTACACCACCACCAAAACTCATCTACTCCCACCACAACTACCACCACCACCACCATGATCACCATTCCCACCACCACTGCCGCCACTACACCACCACGAAACTACCACTATTCCTAGCATCAGTCCCCCACCACCACAATGCCACCACTCCTCTATCACGTCCACGACCACTGCAATACCACAATCACAACCATCACCATCGCTATACCACATCTTGCCAATATTCTGTATATTTTTATTATTTTGATAAATGTACATTTTTTTCATTTATACATTTTAGTATGAAAATATGAACCCGAAGTAAAAAAAAAAAAAATACTGAATTTAATACTCAGCTCCTTGTACAAATAAACAACTTATTTATTTCAGTACTTAAGATTCAGTACATATCAAACAGCTTATTAACTTAATAAATTCAGCATTCAGTTTTCAGTACTTAATTTTCAGTTTTCAGTTTTCAGCTTTCAACTTTATCAAACAGCCTCTAAATTTTGTAACTAATAAAAAATAAGGTGAAACATTATGCTATTTTACGTATAAGATGCCCAATGTAAATTGAACCCACACAAAGTTGATGTCGCCAAGAAGATCATTAATGGAAAAATTATCTTAAACGGATGTCGATAGGTATTAAAAAAAATCATATCTGTAAAATACTAATATTTTTATTTAAAAACCTGGAGATGTTCAATGAAGATAGTTATTTTAATGCATCAACTTCTCAACAAGCCCTACAAAATGACCGGTTCAGATCATTCCATTATGAGCTTGGTGCATGTTTAAAATTAATTTTCCACTCAAAAAACACTTTAAGAGAGACGTAAATTTCCTTGCACATGTACGGCCCGTTTGGATGGCGTATTAGTTTTGGAGGGATTAAATAGTAAGGGGTGATAAAATAGTTAGAGGGATTAAATAAGAAAGGTAGACTCACATTAATGTGACTTTTAAGAATGGTTTGGATGAGCGATAAAAAAGGGGGCATAAGGAGGGTGGATGATGTAAAATCATGTAAAAAGACGTTATTGTCCTTGGTAATGCATATATTAGCTTATGTATTGTTATAATTATATAAATACCAAAATTAATTATTATGTTATAAATTACATTAAGAATCATCTCTTCATCAATATTCTTAGAATCATCTCTTCATCAATATTCTTATGACGTTATTATGATTTATAGGAAAATACTTAATATGATTTATTCTAAAAATTACAAGATAATTTTTTAGTTTCAATATTCTTTTATGGTATAAATTAAGAATCATCTCTTCATCAATTTTTAGAATTAAAACTAAAAAATTATCTTGTAATTTTTTTATAAATCATATTAAGTATTTTTTTATAAATCATATTTGTATGAACCCAACGTTAAAGTTAGTGAGTGAGTAATTTTTTATACTTTTCATTTATGTTTTGTAACCCAGCGTTATGAATCATATTAAGTAATTTTTTTATGCTTTTCTTTTATTTTTTGTATCGAATGAAAGATCTCCAGTAGTAGTTTAATTTGGTGGAAAAATAAATAAAAAATTATAAGCGGAAGTACTTTATTTTTTTATCCAAAGGAAATTGCAAAGCAACTCAACAAGCCAATAAACGACCAATGTAAATTTTTTAAAACCTTTTCTTTTTATCGAATTAAAGATCTCTAGTAGTAGTTTAATTTGATGCTAAAAAAATAAATATTTATGTGTGGAAGTAATTTATTTTTTGATTCGAAGGAATTGCATGGGGTGGTATATCCCCCCTGACTAAATATAAGCACCCATCCCCCTGCTTTTATTTAGTGCGGCTTCTCCCTGGCTATTTAGCCCGCGGCTATTTAGTGCGGGTTTGTTTTTTGTTCCCAAACCATGGGTTAAACATCACATCATCCCCTTATCCCCTGATTGCCTCAGCCCTCTCCGTAATACTTCATCCAAACGAGCCCGTAGATTGAAAGTTAGGACATATGTAAAATACCGAGGGATTATACCTAGTCTCTTGGGTTTGATCTTAGTACGCAGCTGAAGGCAACTTGGCGTAAAGCTTGGCATAAGTTGAACCCTGCGCAAGAAAAACAGTAGTGGTTGTTTACAGTTTTTTTTTTCCCCCAAGCGGTATACATCAACAGCGTTAGGGGATAATTAGTAAGTTAGACGAGAGGGGGCAAAAGTTGTCCATATGCCTGAACCACAAATGCCCACAACGGGGCTCGAACCCTGACCTCCCCCAAGGGAAGGACCAGGAAATGCTATTGGGTTACAACTTACAAGCCCGTTGGCATTTACAGTTTTTTGTCCAATAGGGTAAATTTTGTCCATCGATGCCATTTGTGGGCCCCACCTTATGTTTATTGCAGTAATTTGAACCGTTTTTCTTATAGGCCCCGCATAATCGTACATTAACACAAAAATTTAACTTGATCGGATATTAAAAATCGAATTTCGTTTTATAAAATGGACGGTCAAATTCTATTAAAGTTAGTTGAAGTGTCCATAGTATACCACAAATGGTATACCCATAATTTTTTTAGGTAACTGGTTTTGACTCTCTACTTTTTAATAATCACACTCAAATATTTATCTTTTAGTGTTTAAAAATAAAAATATTTACATGAATGTAAAAATTTAGAGTGTGGTTATCAAAATATAGAATGTCAAAAACATTTTCCTTTTTTTTTTTTTTTTGGATAAACTTAATGTGTGGGTGAAAATGTTTGTGTAAAGATGTTTGTCCGACAAAAGTAGAGAATTTTTTTTCGATATAGTGGTTATTCGTGATGTCCTCTTACATGAGAATTGGATCCACCAGTGCTATAGGGCGCCCTTGTAGTACGCATTCGAGCCGTTGATTATTTCA
This sequence comes from Vaccinium myrtillus, assembly GCA_016920895.1. Taxonomy (NCBI): domain Eukaryota; kingdom Viridiplantae; phylum Streptophyta; class Magnoliopsida; order Ericales; family Ericaceae; genus Vaccinium; species Vaccinium myrtillus. The sequence goes on along the minus strand of JADGMU010001223.1, from coordinate 79,616 downwards.
TCTTGGCAATAGACGGCTCAGATCTATAAAGTGTCAAGATGAAATTAGGACCGTTGATTGCTGATCCGACGGTTCTGATGTCGCACTAGGTCACCCCACATGAACGCTCTACGACATCCCATTTCGGAGTGAACCATTGCAAATGGGTGATTCTAAATACAACCCCTTATTTACTCCATAAACCCACTAAAAACTTCACACAATACCCCTAAATTACACTATTGGCTAAAGACTAAAATGTCCCTAAATAAAATCAACACACCCCAATGCCCTCTTCTTCTTCCTCCTTAAAACCCTACCACCGCAACCCTTTTCCACTTGAACCAAACGCCATCTCCACCTCCTTTGACCTACCACCACCACCTTTTCCACTCCTTTCCACCTCTGTGATGGACTGTGCCTTTCGTGGAGCCGAAATCTCATGAAGAGGTAAGGAATCCATTTGCATACTAAAAACTCGACTGGAAAAAACTGTCCAGAATTTCGACATTTACACCCTGAAAACAACTTTATTTTCGACATTCACACATCGAAATATGTGCACATATTTGACATTTGGATGCCGAAGTAGGTACATCGAAAATTTCATATTTTGACAACATACGTCTCGACAAGCTAAAGTTGAAATTCCCCATAATTTCCGATAAACTGATGTCGAAATTCATACATTATTTCAACGTTTGGATACCGAAGAAGATATTTGGGAAATTTCTTAATTTGACAAAATACATTTCGACAAGTTTATGTCGAAAAATATGATGTATTTCGACATTTACATACCAAAATAGATACAGGGAGCAGAAATCCAATTTTCACAGTTTGTTACTTGCAGGTCCACATAAATAGAGAAACAATGGTGGTCGATCGGTGGGAGCGAGGAGGCAGAGAGGTGGTGCTCGACTGATGGGAGGGAGGTGGTGGCCGACGGATGGGAGGAGGGATAGAGGTGGTGGTTCACTTGTGGGAGGGAGGAGGGAGAGAGATTTCAAACTTTTTTAGGGAGGGAGAGGAGGAAGACGATGAGGAAGGGGAGAGGGAAGGAAGTGAATTTTTTAGGTTTTTGAGAGAGGGGTATTATAGGAAGTTTTGGGGGTATTAGTGCGTCGTATGTAGTAAGGGGCATCTCTAGTGCACTACCTAAAAAAGTATCATAAAGTGCCCTAACTAGTTAACTAAGAAAAACTCAAAAAATACTCTCTAGTGCACAAAAATTGACTCCCTAAAATCCTAGATGTCACTCCTCACTCCCTGAAGTGCCCCAAGTCACTACCTAAACTTGGGGAGAGACTTAAGGAGAGAGAAATTGGAGAGAGATAGCGAGAGAGAAGGGAAGGAGGAGAGAGAAAATGATTTTAAGGAGAGAGAGAGAGAGAGGAGAGAGGAGAGAGGAGAGAGAAAGGAAAGACGTAAAGTTACTGAATATATATATATAAGTAGCTCACTAAAGTGCATCATTCATTAACTAACTAACTAAGGTCTTAGCACATAAAATAGGGCCCACATGTACTTAAGTGTACACTTTAACAAATATTTTTTTAGGTAATGCACTAGAGATGCTCTAAGTTTGTTTGAGAAATTTTAGTTGTGAATTTTATGGAGAAAATTAGATTGTATGGAATAAATACGTTGTTGCAAATAGAATTGCTTTTGCAAATAACGTTGTGTTGAAAATTGGAGTACTAATTTTTTTGAATAATGATACAGACACACCCTTTCAGCCGCACTCTACCACACCCTCACTCACATGTGAGTGGTCTCTACAAGTGGTCCCTACACCCACATGTGTGAGTGTGTGTGAAAGGGTGTGTCCGTATCATTTTTTAAATTTTTCCTACAAAAGCAGGCGTCGTTCTGATTTCTGTCGGAACACCAGTTGTCTCTCTCTCTCTCTCTCTCTCTCTCTCTGCGTGGAAAAATGAGACTCCCGCTGCATAATCACCAGCATCATCGCATCTTCACTCTACCACCTCACTCTCCATACATACCCAAGCTCATGGCCACGGCCACGGCCATATCTCTCTCCTCCTACTCCCACCGCCTCTTCACCAATATTTCTCCGCCACTACTCACCACTCCCACCAACCCTCTTCCACTCCCCGCCGCCCGCTCTCGCCTCCTCTGCAGACTGAACGACTCAGGTCTTCTCTCTCTCTCTCTCTCTCTCTCCAGTGAAATGAATATGCCTATATTTGATAATTCAGGTTGGGTCGAGTTGAGTTGGACGAAAATTCCTAACCTTTTTTTTTGCGTGATGAAATTGGAAGGAATTTGAAAATTTACATGCTAACATATGCTACATGTGGCTGGAGTTATTATCGGATATTGGGTGGGCTTTTGTCATTGGTATTTTGACGAACACTTGGTGGGCGTCAAAACTTCTGTGGAAATAATATTACACATTGAATAGTTGATCTAGGGATTGGGTTTTGTAACTCATGTTCATACTTGTAATAGAATGAGCTCTGTCCCCAGTTCTCTTTTAAACAGATCAGGTATCCGGGAATTTTAGTTGGGCTTTTGATAGAGAACTTCTAGAAAGAAAAAAAATTACAAATATTTTTCACATGTTGAAGCTTTCCAATGTAATTTTTTGGGCAATCAACCAACCAAATTTTCGTAGTACTAAATCCTGTATTTTCATGTGTGTGTAAAACCATGCTATGCTGATCCATTGATCACCTATAAGGGTGTACAAGGGCTTGCTTGCATTGATATTTCATTACCAACTATTAGTCGCGACATGGTTTACTGATATGTACATGGAAAAGGGCTTCTAAGTAAATAGAATTTGTAGGATAGGATCTACTTTGCTCGTCTTGTTGATTTGTTAAGGTTCTTTTTCCGTTTCTTTGGGAGGTAGGGGGCAATGCTACTCTACAGAAATAGGATACCGGATTTCGGATTGGCATAAATGAATGCACGTAGTATGATTATTTTGAATCACTTGATAAGTTCCCATCACTCTCCAAGTAGACAGTGGAAAATGTGTGACCGAAACCTCAATCCTTTAATAATGTGGAAGTATAAGCAATATATTATGATCTTTGTTTTAGATATGATGTCACAACTTGAACTTGGAAAATCAGAAGAGAAGAGGAAGCCACAGAAGCGCGTAAATGGGATATTCTGGATCCTCCTCCTTAACCTCGGAGTTTACGTCGCGGATCACTTTTTTCAGGTCCTAATTATTCTTGCTTCCTTATTAGTTTTTTTGTTTCTTGATCTCTCGATGAAATACCAATAAAAGGATGCAGCTTTGGGGGAGAGAAGGATAATTTGTTGGTATATGGCAGCAGGCTATGCCAGCATAATATAGAGTCGAATTATGGAGAACAAGGATTATTCTCTAAGCTCATTAAACATCAATAAGAGGACAGCATTATCCTGAAGAAACTGATCTTTTAACTTCCCTCTAAGTCAGTTTAGAGTCACTTGCTCCAGATGACGAAGCTAACACCAAGTTTTTCTGTTTTCGCAGGTTAGGGGTATCAAAGCCTTGTATCTGTACCACAATAGGCCTATGTGGTACCAGTTTGTGACATCAACATTCTGTCATGCTAATTGGTGAGATCTCTATACAATTCAGAGATTTATAGAAACAGATTGACAGGTTTTAACGCAAAAGGATGTTTAAAAGGCATTTTGTACGGCTACATAGAACTGTTATATAGTCCTTAAACTATAGAATCGAGACTATTAATAATAAAGTTACTCTGCTAACTGCTCTCTAACATCTATACCCTCATTGATTGGAGATCGAATGGATGTTGTTGTTGTGCTCTCTAACGTGGGAAATTTTCAAAAAGCCTCTGAACTTTCACTCTAATGTCCCATAGACCTCCAAACTTCAATAAATGTCAATTGAACCTCTGGATGTTACAAGATTTTTCACTTACACCCAAGCCGTCAATTTCTTAACAGAAGATGATTACGTGGCACCAAGGCTCTGCTTTTGCTTTGGCAAATAACATGGAAATGCTGATTGGACTGGCCCCACTCTCTCTCTCTCTCTCTCTCTCTCTCTCTCTCTCTCTCTCTCTCTCTCTCTCTCTCTCTCTCTCTCTCTCTCTCTCTCTCTCTCTCTCTCTCTCTCTCTCTCTCTCTCTCTCTCTCTCTCTCTCTCTCTCTCTCTCTCTCTCTCTCTCTCTCTCTCTCTCTCTCTCTCTCTCTCTCTCTCTCTCTCTCTCTCTCTCTCTCTCTCTCTCTCTCTCTCTCTCTCTCTCTCTCTCTCTCTCTCTCTCTCTCTCTCTCTCTCTCCGGGGAAATTCAAGAGACCACCACCAAGGCTGACAACACCCACTGACCACAACGGACGTCACCAACAACCATAGACTCCACGGACAACCACACACAGCCACCAAACACTGCCTAACCTCTGACTCTCTTTGGGTATTATCACCACCACACTACCGACTCCAATCCACCGCCTGTGGTGATGATGACTACTCCGACACCACTACTGTGCAAAAATACCCTAAAATCAGAATAACCCAGAACAAGGCTGTCCATCGATGTAAAATCATCACTTTGATCACGCCAAACTCAATTCGATTCGGTATCTTTTCAAGTGATTAATCTGTTAGTGGAAAATTCTGTTTCTCACTGTAAAACCTTCATATTACGGGGTTTTGCACAGGAAAATTTACCTCCTAATTTGAATCCACCAAAGCTGCAAATGCCAGATCTCGATTCGTAAAACCCCAATTCGGATCCTTTGCACCATAAATCTGCGAAACTATTTCAAAATCAACGAAGCCCTATATCTGTTCAAAGAACACGATTGAATGCGATTCTAAAGGTTTTGTTTTTCGAGATCAAACGGATGTTTATGTGCATGTGTACAAATGGATTTTGATCAGATGAGTGTTGAATTTGGCATATGTTATTACAGAGATGGGAAGCTTCCAATATATATATTTTTTTGATTGACAAAGCTTCCAATATATTGATGAGAAAGGGTTTATTTTGTTTTTTTTTTCAATCGATGTGGTAATCCCAGTGTTCTAATATCTCTCAAAAGCATAGCCTTGGTGCCACATAAGATCCTCCTTTGAGAAATTGACTGAAATAGCGTTGGTGTAATTGGAAAAATCGTGTGAAGTTTAGAGGTTTAATTAACATTTATTGAAGTTTGGAGGTCAATGGGACATTGGAGTGAAAGTAAAAAGGCTTTTTTGAAATTTTCCCCTCTACCATCTTAGCTTTTAGATGAGTTGGTGGTTAGCATTACATTATTTTGTCAAAAATGAGCAATAGATCCCATATTCAGTACTCGTAGTCTACTTACTAATTAAGATACATACATATGTTTGACCCGATTACGGAGCTTGGCCACAGGTGAGGGGCATGTTGAAAATGTCTGCAATAACGTTTACCCCTCTATGTAACAATTTTAAGCTTCTAGATGAGTTGGTGTTCAAAAAATCGATATGAAACAGTCACTGGCTGCCTTTATCGGTATATCTCTGTTGTTTGGTCCTAATATTTTGCTTTGTGTCGTCATCAGGAACCATCTCTCCAGCAACCTTTTCTTTTTGTACATTTTTGGTATGTCTCCATTTTTTGCTTTTGATTCCTGAAGTTCATTGAGAGGACGCAATGGAATAAATATAGATTTGAGAATGTAATTTTTAACTTTTTCCTTAGAACAGGAAAGCTAGTTGAAGAGGAGGAGGGGAACTTTGCGTTATGGCTTTCTTACATCCTAACAGGTGCTGGAGCAAATCTTGTCTCATGGTTGGTTCTTCCAACAAATGCTGTTTCTGTTGGGGCGTCGGGTGCTGTATTTGGTCTATTTGCAGTTAGTGTCCTTGTGAAGGTAACTCTATTAGTTTGTTGATGTACCTCATGTTGAACCCATTGTGTGTAAATTTGTCTACTAGCTTTTACCTCACTGCAGATGTCCTGGGACTGGAGAAAGATCCTTGAAGTGCTCATACTGGGACAATTTGTAGTAGAGAAGGTAAGCAATTCATTATCACATAATAGTTAATACGGATCCCATGAGGAATTGTCATCTTATGAAATTCGCAGATAAATCTTTGTGGATGTATATTGATTTGTTTGATGAAGTTCATTTTGATAAATGGGACCATTATTTGCTCCCCAACTCTGAGTTTGATTGACTTGCCAGAACACAGTTTGATTGACTTGCCAGAACAGCGATGTGCTTAAATGATTAGTTCTTGACTTCTTTAATAAGTACTTCATTAAAATGTTGGAAAGAATTGTTGTCATGTGCAAATGCATAACTACTGGTCTTAGGTTAGGATACTAAAATTGGTTATCCAGTCTCCAACTTATAGGTTGTTATCCAATGCTTTCACCACAACATTGGCACCTTAAACCCCCGAGTCCTTATGGTTATCTGCCTAATAATGGTGTACTCAATTCGGATTCTTGTTATTTTGCATGGGAAATGATCAAGAAAAGCTTTGTTAATTCTTCCTTTAGCTTAGTGACATCCACCCCCCGTCCTTTCTTCCCGGTTCAAACCTGCATTACTACTAGAGTTGAGAGTGCTAGTAATTTGGTGAAGAAGATCCTTAAGTGGGAAGTGAAGAAATAGATTGTCGTTTTCTTTACTATTCTGTGCATTCACTTTGAAGAGGGAAGTGGGAGCCTCAACAGTCACCATTACCTTCTTTAGATGGATTTTAATTAAATGTGGGAAAGAAGCTATTTATGAAAAATGCTGCTTCTATATTTCATTTGCTTTAAATTCGATTTCTCAATGAATTACCTTCTCATCTATGCATTCAAACGAATGAGTTATTCCAATTCCAATGATGACATATTCAACATTAGCTGATAATATATGTGATTTTCATTGCTTAAGGATGGTTTTTGAGAGCATTTGCTATCAGGAAAGTTGCTTCTGGGATTTTTTTTCTCCTTGTCAAAGTTGCCCTCAGATTCTTTCCATCAAATAAGCTTTATATATTGACTTGACTCCCTCTTGAGCATGATCAGGTGATGGAAGCAGCCCAAGCTTCAACAGGATTGTCGGGCAGTTTTCGCGGAGGCTATGCCTTACAGAATGTTAATCACATAGCACACCTCTCTGGTGCATTGATAGGCGTACTACTGGTATGGCTTGTGAGTAGAATACCGCATCAACCTTCAGATCAAGAAATACCGAGTAGAAGGAAGAAAACAGGCTGAACTGAAGATCACCACTTACGATTCGAGTTTCCCCACACGAACTAGTTGCATGGGTACGTAAGGCTGTATTATATTTTCAAGAAACGCTTTCTTTAGAATGTTTACTTGGATGTAAAGCTAGAAATCCTCGGAAAGAAAAGATTTTTGACAAACAATTAACTTAATGCAAGTTGAAACTTTTGATCAACTCAAACTGGTTGTAGGAGTTATTTTAAAATCAGGGTTCTACAGAATGAAGGCTTTCCCTCTTTCCCCCGTCTATTTTTCTTCCTCTCATTTCGTATCCAATGGTAAGTAAATCATAGTAAAAGACCACCTAGTGAATTCTACCTGTGTACAAACGTGCCAGGGTTGCTTATTTTCGTATGACAACATTCGTAACCGGAACTTTGAAGCGTTGATTGCAGGATATATGAAAAGTATACCGTTTTTCCAAGTCATTTCTCTTTCCCCTTCCTTGCTATAACACCCAGACAGATTCAATAGAAGACAGAAGTACCAGAAAGGTTCCACAATTCTAGCCTTAATCAGTATCGAAAAGATGATCCATATGCAATACACATGGTGGGTCAACAAATTTACAGTACCAAGTAAACTGTCAGCTAAGTTGACTGGGGTCATCAAGTGAGGGTCACCCTCACTTTTAAAGAGAATATATATAGGTATAATCAGCATTTTTTCTCCAAATTCACAAGTAGCATCCACGCTAGGAGCTGTTCTGCTTTCTCAGGTTGCGCGCACGGACGTAGCTTTTGGCAAGAATTCCATATGCATGGAACTTCTGGTTTTTTATGCCAGCATTCACCATGACATCAAAGATTTCCCTACAGGCTACAGTCGTCTCTCATGCAGCATAGAAGTTCCATTTGTAAATCATCAAGATCAATAAAACCATAGTTTGTTATTTATTTATTTATTTGGGTATATGCCATTGACTACATATTCTTTGGTTCTCAAGAGCATTAGGAAACTGAACAGAATACGACCCTGCTTTTTCACGTACTATTTGAGAGTTGAAAGCCTGGGATTTGTTGAAGAGGTAGAGAGTAGTAGGTTTTCTTTCCTAGTATGAATTGGAATTTGGAGTTTGTTTAGGAGAGAGAGAGAGTGATGAAAATGCTTGTAGTGCCAAATGGGATTACACCAGTTCAATGGAGCGTTGAGCATCTCCGATGGCATGGCAAGCAAGGATGGAGCCAGAGCGGGACAAGTGGCGGCGGCCGCCATCACAAGCTTTTCAAAAAATGCAATTCTTATATAGAAAATAAATTTTTATTCCCGAATTATATAGACTCGCTATCACTAGATTTTTTTAATCTTTCATCCTCATAATGTATTTTGTCTTTTTATTTTTTAAGTACATTTTTTTCGCCACCACAAAAAGTAAAATCCTGGCTCCGTCCCTGGTGGCAAGAATTGAATGAACTAAAATGGTAGTTTTTTTATAAAAGTAGAACTCACTTATGGATTGATAAGTGAAGGTTAGCTTATTGAGTAAATGATCACTCCAATGGACTAGCTAAATTTTATTACTATATGAAAAATATATATATTGTAGCAACTACAATGTATTATTTTGAAGCTTTTTAATGGCAATAGGATCAGGAAATGGTCAACTTAAAATATTTGTCGAAGGAAAATAAAAGTAAGGAGAATAGGAATTGGGAAAGGGAAGCAAAGTAAGGCAATTCAAAAACCTCCCAACCTTTTCTTTGTAAACAAATTACCCGAGCTCTATCCCCTAAACAGATAGATTTTTTAGACTTCTTTTTTTATCCCAAAAAATTAAGAAATAATTTTTTCTCTATCTAAAAATACGAGCCCAGATTTTTTTTGAGTGCATAAATAGGTGGCCAAATGTACAGAGTGAGTACCACTGATGGTGTTTGCAGTTTGCTTAGTGGGCGGGGTGCCTCACATTCTTAGGGGAGACTCGGTTTTGAGTGTTGTCAGTGGCAAGGGATTGTGGGGTACACATTTATGCCCATTTGTACTTAGGTGGTGCCATGGTGACGGGTTGTCTTCACGGACAGTAGCTATGACCCGAACCGGACATTCCACTGGCGGGTCGGAAGCCCCTATGGTCACGCCCAAGGGGTTATTACGCTAGTTGCCCCCTCCCACCACTTCTTTTGATCCACAAAAAGGAAAATTTATAGAGTGAGTAATTGAGCGATAAGTTAATGATCCAATTTACCTAGCTCATTGTAGTTTTTTTTTTTTTTTTTTGCATTTGTTAGTTTGTATCGATTTTTTTTGTATTATTGGTTCGTCTCGACGAAAGGAATCTAAAAACGTAAAAGATTATGGTTAGAACTCTCAATTTTTTGAGTAAGATTGAAAAAAGTATAAAAATCTGCCTTTTTGACTTATTTTTGTCTTTATTCAAAAAAATTTAAGCTTCGATCATAATTTTACTTTTTTGATTCCTCACCCCGAGACGAACCAAAATACACAAAAAGTTGATGCAAAACAAAAAAAAACAAAAAAATCAAATAAAGACGAAAAAATAAGTCAGCTAACCTTTTAGGCGAAAAACACATCTGAGTGTATTATAGGGTCCGGAGATTTTATCTAGTATTGTTTTATTTGTCAGTGGAGAGATGCTCTAAGCTCCCATTTAGGAAAAGGAATAAACGGCGTCGTGGGATCAAATGAAATGGGAATTTGGGAACGTGGCCTGATCTCGATAGTTGAATAAATTCATTTTATGTGCTGTCACCTTTAGGTTAAAATAGGATCTAAACCCATTTTGTAGGCCCCTATATCATTTTTGTAGGAATGACAATTTCACCCAAAATCGATGGACACCCAAACCAAACCGACCCTACCAGGGTGATTTTTTTTATTTTTTCCAATCCTTGGGGTGAGTTTGGTTTTCGAAACATGATACCCGACGGGTTTGGATTTGGGTTTGGTCTTAGCAAGTATTCGGCCAAACCCAAACTCAAATCCAATCCAAACCGATCCATACAGTATTAGTTATAGGATAGATATACACACATGTATTATTTGCATTATATACATGTATTATGAATATCTATGTCTTATATTCTATGTACATGTAATTTTAATTTTTCAATTCATATAATATTACTGGTGTGGGTTAAAAACATTATTTTGGAATTTAGATGTTTAATGGTAAAATCTTATACGCATGTTACTTTTTATTTTAATATGTAATCTTTTTTCTTCATACGTTCATTAATGGAATAAATATTAATGTGATTTGGTGCGGTTCGGATATAATCCAAAATCTATATGGTTTGGTTATGGTACACTAAAAGTCATACCCATTGAATATCGGTTTGGAATTTATTTTTTTTGGTTAATCGGAATTGGAATAAAACTTAGAGAATGAAGTCAGGATACATCATAAGGTTCTGCAACATAAATAAACATCGCCAAAATAAATCAGACACAACAAGGCAGGGGAAAAGCTAATCTAGGATTTGCCGAATGTTGAGTCTGTCCCTTGTCATGAACTCCGGTCCTTATGCCCTGGGGAGGATTGACTGTCACTACTAGCTCCTCATCTTGTTCAACACCTACGCGGGCTAAGAAGTTAGCACATTGGTTTGCTTCACGGTACGTGTGAGTAAGAGTACATCCAGTTCGACCAAGTAAATACTTCCCATCCAGTTCGACCAAGTAAGAGCACATTGGTTTTCAAAAAATGCAATTCTTATATAGAAAATAAATTTTTATTCCCGAATTATATAGACTCGCTATCACTAGATTTTTTTAATCTTTCATCCTCATAATGTATTTTGTCTTTTTATTTTTTAAGTACATTTTTTCGCCACCACAAAAGTAAAATCCTGGCTCCGTCCCTGATGGCAAGAATTGAATGAACTAAAATGGTAGTTTTTTTATAAAAATAGAACTCACTTATGGATTGATAAGTGAAGGTTAGCTTATTGAGTAAATGATCACTCCAATGGACTAGCTAAATTTTATTACTATATGAAAAAATATATATATTGTAGCAACTACAATGTATTATTTTGAAGCTTTTTAATGGCAATAGGATCAGGAAATGGTCAACTTAAAATATTTGTCGAAGGAAAATAAAAGTAAGGAGAATAGGAATTGGGAAAGGGAAGCAAAGTAAGGCAATTCAAAAACCTCCCAACCTTTTCTTTATAAACAAATTACCCGAGCTCTATCCCCTAACATATAGATTTTTTAGACTTCTTTTTTTATCCCAAAAGATTAATCTCTATCTAAAAATATGAGCCCAGAATTTTTTTGAGTGCATAAATAGGTGGCCAAATGTACAGAGTGAGTACCACTGATGGTGTTTGCAGTTTGCCTAGTGGGCAGGGTGCCTCACATTCTTAGGAGAGACTCGGTTTTGAGTGTTGCTAGTGGCAAGGGATTGTCGGGTACACATTTATGCCCATTTGTATCTAGGTGGTGCCATGGTGACGGTTTGTCCTCACAGACAGTAGCTATGACCCGAACCGGACATTCCACTAGCGGGTCGGAAGCCCCTATGGTCACGCCCAGGGGGTTGCTACACTAGTTGCCCCCTCCCACCACTTCTTTTGGTCCACAAAAAAGAAAATTTATAGAGTGAGTTATTGAGCGATAAGTTAATGATCCAATTTACCTAGCTCATTATAGTTGATTTTTTTTTTTTTTGCATTTGTTAGTTTGTATCGATTTTTTTTTGTGTATTATTGGTTCGTCTCAACGAAAGGAATCTAAAAACGTAAAAGATTATGATTAGAACTCTCAATTTTTTGAGTAAGATTGAAAAAAGTATAAAAATCTGTCTTTTTGCCTTATTTTTGTCTTTATTCAAAAAAATTTAAGCTTCGATCATAATTTTTAGATCAAATAAAAGCGAAAAAATAAGTCAGCAAACTCGTTAGGCCAAAAACACATCTGAGTGTATTATAGGGTCTGGAGATTTTATCTAGTATTGTTTTATTAGTCATTGGAGATGCTCTAACCTCCCATTTAGGAAAAGGAATAAAACGGCGTCCTGGGATCAAATGAAATAGGAATTTGGGAACGTGGCTTGATCTCGATCGTTGAATAAATTCATTTATGTGCTGTCACCTCTTGGTTAAAATAGGATCTAAACCCATTTTGTAGGCCCCTATATCTCTATTGTAGGGATGGCAATTTCACCCAAAATCGATGGATACCCGAACCAAACCGACTCTATCAGGGTGGTTTTTATTTTATTTTTTCCTACCCATAGAGTGGGTTTGTTTTCGAAACATGATACCCGGCGAGTTTGGATTTGGGTTTAGTCTTAGCAAGTATTCGGCCAAACCCAAACCCTAACCCAAACTCAATCCAAACCGATCCATACAATATTAGTTGTAGGATGGATATACACACACATGTATTATATGCATTATATACATGTATTATAAATATCTACGTCTTATATTTCTATGTACATGTAATTTTAATTTTTCAATTCATATAATATTACTGTTGTGGGTTAAACACATTATTTTGAAATTTAGATGTTTAATGATAAAATCTTATACGCATGTTATTTTTTATTTTAATATGTAATCTTTTTCCTTTATATGTTTATTAATGCATTAATGGAATGAATATTAGTGCGGATTTGATACGGTTCGGATATAATTCAAAATCCATATAGTTTGGTTATGGTACACTAAAAGTCATACCCGTTGGATATCGGTTTAATTTAGATATAGAGAAATACTTTAGATTTGGGTATGCTATTGCAAAACCCGGACTAAACCGATCCATTGTCATCCCTGCTATTTTGCCATTTTCTTTCTTTCATCCTCCTTGTTCTGATTTGTTATTTTAAAACCCAATTTCTCTGCAGTCCGTGGAAGTTGGAACAAGAGGGGGGACAATGGTACACAGTGCCTACGATTCCTTCGAGCTCCTCACCGGCTGCCCGACAAAGATCGACGCCATCGAATCGTACGGCTCCAAACTCCTCCTCGCTTGCTCCGATGGATCTCTCCGTATCTACGCCCCCTCCGGCGGCTCCTCCGACCACTCTCCGCCTCCTCCGGCCTCCACCGCCGATCGGCAGCTGCGGAAGGAACCCTACGTCCTCGAACGAACCGTGAACGGCTTCTCGAAGCGGCCGATGGTTGCGATGGAGGTCTTGGAGTCGAGAGAGCTGCTCCTTTCGCTATCGGAGTCCATCGCATTCCATCGGCTTCCCAATTTGGAGACCATCGCGGTTATTACCAAGGCTAAAGGCGCGAATGTTTATTCTTGGGATGATAGGAGAGGATTCTTGTGCTTCGCGAGGCAGAAGAGGGTCTGTATATTCAGACATGATGGTAATTTTCCCCAAAACTAAGTCCAGTTTATTTGTCATTCTGGTGAAGGACGTAGGTTATAATTGAACACTCCAGTTTTGGTGATTAATAGAAGGCTAGAAGGAAATGAAATTTTGGAAAATGCTTCCAGATAACTCCAACCGGATAAAAGGGTTGAATTAGGCTTGGTTGAGCGAACGTTTTGTTTTCAAGGGTCCCAGCGGTATAATTGTAGAGTTTTCTTTCTCTTTTCTCACGTCTTCTTAGCTAAAGGCATTAGTTTTACATTTGAATTTTTGCAACTTAATCAAGTCACCCGCGATTTTGGTGGAGAAGTGAAATCTTTCCTTGAGGCCTGGGTTACTGGTTCATGACATGATCAAATTGGTTTTTCTTATTTTGGTAGGAGGACGGGGATTTGTGGAGGTGAAAGAATTTGGTATTCCCGATACAGTGAAGTCAATGGCTTGGTGTGGGGAGAACATATGTCTGGGTATTAAAAGGGAATACGTAATACTGAATTCCACAAATGGTGCGTTGTCTGAGGTATTTCCTTCAGGAAGGAGTGCCCCGCCATTAGTAGTGTGTCTTCCATCTGGAGAACTTCTTCTGGGAAAGGTACTCAAATTTTGCTCATAATTTACATATGTTTTGTTGGTTTAGTTTAGTTGTATTCCAAGCCAAAGAACAAGAACCAGAGGCATTCTCTTGATTACAAACCAAATGCTCAACTGGGGTTGAAACTGATCAAGGAATCACCAATTTGAGAAAAAAGATCAAAGGAATCAAAATCACTTTCCCTGATATCAGTGCTGATATAAGTTTTTCATTTTTTTTTCTCTGCCTCAAGGCCTCCAATTCGCTATACTACTTCTGAATACTGTGAGATTAATATAATAGTTCCAGGTTGGAACGCTGTAGTTGTTTGACATACCTGTGAGTACAGATGAAATATCTGCCATTGCTTTTGCATTTCTGTGTTTTGCTACCTCTAGTATAGACAGGAAGGAAATATTGGCATACTCAAATATTTACGGAAATATTGACATACTCAAGCAGTCAAATTTCAGATCTGCGGAGATTGCTGAAGTAGGATCATTGATATGTGAAAACATTATTTATAACTTTCTAGAAATACGACATACAACTACTTGTATATCGCTAGTGCACGTGTACATTCATGTACATGTACCAAGTGCACACATCAGCATTCGCATTGAATCTGTACATGTACATTCATGTACATGTACCAAGCACACACATTGGCATTCATATTGAATCTAATATTTTGCCAGAGTTGTCAAACCCTAGCCCAACTTGCAAAACCCTAGCCCAACTCGCAAAATCAAGTGGTCAAATTTCAGATCTGCAGAGATGGCAGAAATATGTTGATTGATATGAGAAAATCTTATTTCTAACTTTCTAGAAATACAATATACAACTACTTGTATATTGCTAGTGTAAACATACAAATTAATTAACACCATTGCTATGGATTTTGTTTTTTTACAAATCAAGTAGTTCTAACACTGTCGAGGTAACACCAGCTCATCAGAAATGTAGGGAAATAAGAGAAATGGTCAGTGGTGGTGCTTGGCGGCCATGGTGGCTGAGCATGCAGATGGCAATAGCTGCCACCTGCCAATTGAGAAAGAGAGAGGAAGAAACAAGTTTTGTGATATAACAGTTAACCTAGGTGTTCATTCACCTGTTTTTTTGGTTGATATACATGATTAGTAAATGAACCCTTTAATATTGTAGTTGTATTTGGGTTGGGGTCAAGTAAACACAGCTGCTCCACCCACGAACTTGATGCACGTGGCAAAATTATATTCGGCCGACTCAATAACTTCTAGCTGATTGGAAGAAGTCCGCAAATTTTTCAGTCAGGACGAATCTGGTTGTACAGGTTGAGGCAATAATTGGCATATCCACGACTGTGGGCCTTGTAAATAATTCATGTCCCTCAAAGCGTCGGACGATGAGATAAGGAGGGCTGTAGGCTTTTTGTTCCTTTTGCTAAGGTGATTGCACATTTTTGGTTGGTTTGACCGCCTTCAGTGCTTATCTTCTTTTTCCCAAAGCATTGTGGCTTGTTTTTGAGAAATGTTTATAGATTTTGCAATGTTCCTGTTTGCAATACTCAAATATAACATGTTAAACAGGCATAGCAACTATGTTATTCTTTTGAGCCCATAACCTAGAGGTGATTTGTTGTGTGGTGTATGTAGACCAGTCATGGCTTCCCTGTTAAAGGTAGCAGTACACCATGTTCAATCTGGTGATAGGTAGGTAGTAAAAGTCAGTGGAAGCTATTCAAAAGCTCAGCGACAAGGAAGATTGGACCATATTGTGTATAAGCATCAAGAAATTTATGTAGGCTACATTCTGCAATGAAACAATCCAACCCAACATTGATTGAGGGGGTTGATTCCTCTGACTCAAACCAATGCCACAACACTTGGACAGATGAGTGCATTTCAAATGCTAGATCTCCCAAACCGTGCTATAAAGAGGTAGACTTACAGTGCTATAAAGAGGTAGACTTACAGTGGGTATGCTCTACATAATCTGAATGGTATAAGTTCAAAATTCAAACGTGTCCCTCAATTCCAATTGATTTCATATATTCTATACTGGGTGATTATGGTCTCTGTTTTTCCACTGTATATGGCAGTTATACTTGTCGAAATGAAGTATTAGTTATATTCTTGCATATCATGTGGATATAAGACCCGTACTGCAGTAACATTGAATCAATAGCTTATAAGTAGATTTAATGCTGTTAAAATACATCCTCAAAGAAAATGTCTTTATTCAGCTGGTAAATATAGTAAAAATAGTTTGATCAGTAATATGATCTTTGTTAACCTAATCCACGCAGACCTTAGAACAGATTTGATGCTTTTGCTCATAGGATAACATTGGAGTTTTTGTGGACCAAAATGGGAAACTTCTTCAAGAAGGCAGGATTTGTTGGTCTGAGGCCCCTGCTACTGTTGTCATTCAGATGCCGTATGCTGTAGGTCTCTTACCAAGACATGTTGAGGTAATTTGACAATTTCCTCTAAGCAATACACTCTTGGTTCTTTTGTTTTGGCCTATTGCTCATTTTTGTTAAATGTGCTATGTGAGGTTTGTAGATACGGTCTCTCCGAGTTCCTTATCCTTTGATACAGACTGTTGTCCTCCGTAATGTTCGGCACCTTCTGCAAAGCAACTATGCTCTTATTGTGGCGTTAGATACCTCTGTTTGTGGGTTATTTCCTATTCCTCTTGGTGCTCAGGTATGTCTTGGAACCTAGGAAGATTCACGACTTGGTATCTTACGTGCGCTGTCTCCTACTTCTGTGTATAGAAAAAAGTAAATATCATGCATGCCATTTTTGTTCTTGACTTCTTGTCTCAACTAGTTCCCCATGCTCTAGTAAATGGACTTGATAGATGCCTGTGAAGAAGGAAATGTCAGTTTTCTTTACGATTCTCCCAAACTTTTCATGTTATTATCCCCTTACATAAACTATTGACAATTTGATAAGTTTCCTTGCATTGATATAAATCTAGGGATTTGTTTTAGGTGTCCCCACCTGACTCAATCTACATTCCCACTTTTTGCGCATCAATTGCAAAAGCTTTTAGGCAATTAGGTTGATAAGTGTTGGCCAAAATTGTGGAATAGCTACTTCTAAAAATGCTTTTCTTACGATGGTCCAACTTGATCTATGCTTATTGGTCAAAGCTACGGTCTTGCTTTTGTTGTGGCCAGTACCCATCATTGCTGTGACTGATGCATGGTATGGTTCCTCACATGCAGCACTGTAGTTGCTTAACGAGATACCATTTCATCTCTTTTGGATTTCTGGGGAGTCAAAAGATATCATGTATAAATATGGATTTTAAAGTAATTTTGGTTGGAGCAATTGTCACATTCACCCTTTTCTTTTCTTGAAATTGTCACATTCACCCTCAGAGAAGAAACCCATTCTAAGAAACGATTTTCTACATAGGTTGTGTTCATTGTTCCAAGTCCGCTTTAAGGCTCTCCAAACACTCTGCTTTCCATTGGCGATGTACTGAACATTAATAGCTTTCTATTTTGTTGACCCAATTATGCTCCCATTTACATCCACGCATCTTAATTCGTACTTCTCAGTGCCTAAGCAAAATTGAACATTGTAGATTTCTTGTAACCTAAAATAAAAAATTGTTATAAATGGTAGGCCTTCTGTTGCTGTTACACGTAGTGTAAAATTAGAGAGAGTTTTGCTAACAGCGGGTATGTACAGATTGTTGTTAAGTTCCTTTAATTGCGTGGAGAGGTGGTAGGGTGGGAAAGAGAAGGAATTGTGTTTGGGCCATGACTCCACTTTGTTTGACGTGGATAATGCGGCAGGAGAAGACCATGAGATGTTTTGAAAGGATAGAAAAGCCTTTGTTTAGAATCAAAAGTTTTGGTTAGTAGATTGTATAGTTGGGACAAGACTCAAAAGAGAATGTAATCCTGCTATTGACCAGTACATAGATTGGTTTGATCTTTTTTATTCTCATGGTAGTGTATAGGACCTTGTTGTCTGGGGCCTTTTTTTGTATTGGGCTGCATTCCCTTAATGCCTTGTTTTCTTAACATATTAATTACTTATCAAATAAAAAAAGGATTGTTGTTAAGTTCTTTTAGTTATGAATGAACCTGATGAAACGGAGAGTGCTGGGCCATCACAGGATTGTTATTGAGTTATTTAGCAATCTCAATATTCTTGGTATGCTCATGAAAGACCGCATGATGAGCAATCTGCAAGGTACTCTTTTTACCCTGAATCATAACAAGTTGGAAACTCCAGGATGAGCAAATACCAACGCAACCAACTTTTAGAGATGCAGTTGGTAGCCATAGCATGATATTCAGCATCCGCAGAAGGACATGCAACAACAATTTGATTTTCACTTTTGTATGGAATAAGAGAATCACCTATGAAGAAAAATGCCAGTAGTAGATTTGCGATTCATAGCTTTCACCTGCTCAGAGAAGGCATGAAGTTCCAAAGAAGTTGATAAATAACTAACTCTGATGGAATTTGCCTCGAATATACATAATAATGTGGAAAACAGTTGGCCAGTGAATTGAACTGTGGTTGGAGAAGATAAAATTGACTCAATATGCTTGGTATTCTCATGAAAACATGATATATTGATATACTCATTCCATTAATTTTTGTGAATTTTGGTCTAGACAAAGTTGAAAGAAATCAAATCAGAACTTTGTTAAGATTTAGGACCTATGCATTTTAGAACTGTTAATATTTTGAATGCTTGGCATTAGAATTTTTATTATGATCATCAATCTAATCTGAAACATGCTTCTCCCTTGGAATACAGCATTTGGATGA
This sequence comes from Vaccinium myrtillus, assembly GCA_016920895.1. Classification (NCBI taxonomy): domain Eukaryota; kingdom Viridiplantae; phylum Streptophyta; class Magnoliopsida; order Ericales; family Ericaceae; genus Vaccinium; species Vaccinium myrtillus. The sequence continues at coordinate 60,790 of JADGMU010001223.1, read as the reverse complement.
AGAATTTGATGAACTCTTGTACCTTATTTTCTATACAGATAGTACAATTAACTGCATCTGGCAATTTTGAGGAAGCATTGGCTTTGTGTAGGATGCTCCCACTAGAGGATTCAAGCCTCCGAGCTGCAAAAGAGCAGTCAATTCATATAAGGTCAACATATCCCCTGCATAGGAACATCTTTTGTGATATTAGTTGGTTGTTACTTCAGCTTAAATTTGTGTTTAATCACAGAACTAAAATTTTAACTAGACTAGTTAGACGTTATTTAAATATGCGTAGTATGTATTTTTGCATATTGCTGAACAGTTTCTTTAAATTTCTGCAAAGGTTTGTTCCTAATTCAATAAACAATAGTACGGGCATCATGGTCAAATGTCCACACACAATCTAATAAACTGATTAGGCCTAGTTTTCCAAGAACTTTTATCAAAATTTGATAAAATCACCCCTTGATTTTATCAAATGAGAAGGAGGATTGATAAAATCTCATCTTTTTGAATGCAAAAAAGCTGAGATTTTATCAACCCTCCACCTCATTTAATAAAAACAAGGGTGATTTTATCAAATCAAAGATAAAATCATTTGGAAAACTCAGCCTATACCACCAAACACTAATCAAATGCATAACCTATGTTTCACACGTCTACCAAACACTCACCATTTCTCATTATGGGTTTTCCATTAGGATTCACAACTCAAGGTTGGATATTTCTAACTTGCTTCATCAGGTCTTGTTTGGGGAAGGAGATCCAGACTTTTAGCGGATACTTATTCTGTCATTGATAGGGCACCAGCATAGTGATAGGGTTACAGTTTTAAAAAAGTGGGGTCAAGTAGAGGAGGCACTTGGGCCAATTTGTTCAGGTTAACTTTGAGGAAGATCAGGCTGATTGTGCTAGAATTGTGGATTATGCATGACTATTTCATTAACAGATAGCCATGGTCTATATGTTTGGGAAGGAACTTTTCTGTTTTCAATCTCAGGGAGTGTTGGTTTTGCCCAGTGAAGAATTCACTGATCAAAATAGATTCTTTTCTCGAAGGCCTTGTGGTGGTGACTAGTGAGATTAGGAAAATGGAATCCTGAGCAGTATGTAGCGTAATGGTTGTACTTTGGATGATTTGTTGAAGAGGATAAATAATTGTTCTGGTGGAATTAGTTTGTGGTAGGTGGTTTGAAGATGATTATTGTTAGAGTTTGTCTCACATTGGTTAATTATAACCTCCAAATCCAGTATATGAGCCTAGGCGGCCTCTCCACTCAACTTTCGGAGGATTTTAGTGGTTATTGCCCCGTTGTTTGTGCCATAAGTGCACCATGTTTCGTTATGATCCCACTGTTGTGGATCCGTTGTTCACCTCTCCACGTGCGGGTCAGGGTCGCTCGTGCAGGGGAGTGTGAGATTGGTTAATTATAACCTCCAAAGCTAGTATATGAGCTTGGGCGGCCTCTCCACTCATTGCCATGCCAGTTGGTTGTGAGTTGGATGCTTTAACAATTATAACCAAAATTTCTCTATTTCAAACCTTTGATGAAAGTTTGTTTGAGTCAGGTCTTTTATGAGCAGACAGTGCATTTTGTAGGGTCGCCTAGGGCAGGGGTGAGTGGTCTGAAGAAGTTTTACAGAAAGGGTAGCCTGAAGCATTTCTACAATCACCAGGAGCTGAAGAAGGTCAGAGATTTTTGGAAATTGAACGTGGCTTTGGTATGCTTTTGGTGCTACAGGAATGGGGATGGGATGGAAAGAAGTTTTCATTTTTGGAGTTCTTACTATTGCTAAGGGTGCTAATTAGTAAGGGGCTTAGCATGTGAAGGTGGTTGACATAGTTATTCTGCTACTTATCTAATTCAAACTGTAATTAAGGGGCTGGAATTGATATAGGTCCAAATGATGGTCCCCAAAAAAAGAAATTTGCATGGTCTTAGTTTGCATTTTGTGTACTAGGAATGCGGAAACCATTGATCACTCTATTTCTGTATTGGCCTGTGGCTTTTGTTGTATGGGGGAAATTCATTCAAGTGGTGGGTATGGAGTGGGTGATACTATTTTCTTTTATTTACGTCCTTGGTAGTTATTAGAGGGGCTTTGGCTCTTATTCGAAAGATCGTTTTCACTGGTAGTTCGTCTCCTGTTTTTGGTTGCATGATTTCACGGAAAATGTAAGATATTTTTTGACAAAAAGTTTGAAGAGCTTGTGGTTTTATGGTAGAAAATCAGTCATGTCTTCATTTTGGGCTGACGGAACGAAAAATTGGGCTTCACATTCCTCCTTTTGGAAGTACTCTTGCTTTTGGTTGTTAACTGTAAGAGTGATATGTGATTTCGTCGTTTATCATTTCTCTCTTGGTTTTTTGTTCCCTGCCCTATCTTCTTATATGGTGGGTTCTCTATTTGAAAGCATTCTTGTTGATAGACAAAGAAACCATTGCTTGCCTTGTGTTTTGTTGAGCTTCCAAATGTTCTTTAGATGCTCTGCTCGAGCTTTTGGTTTATTTACAATCTTGAATTTATGTCAGAAATGATTAACTTCCACAGATATGCACACTATCTGTTTGAGAATGGAAGCTATGAGGAGGCGATGGAGCATTTTTTGGCATCTCAAGTAGAAATCACATATGTGCTTTCTTTATATCCATCTATTACCCTTCCGAAATCAGTTGTGGTATCTGAAGCAGAGAAGTTTGTGGACATCAGTGGAGATAATCCATATCTTTCTAGAGGTTCATCTGGTTTATCAGATGATATGGAATACTCACCTCCTCCACAGCTAGCAGAATCTGACGAGGGCGCTGCACTTGAATCCAAGAAAATGAGCCATAACACGCTAATGGCTCTCATCAAGTTTTTGCAGAAGAAGAGATATGGTATAATTGAAAAAGCCACTGCTGAGGGAACTGAAGAGGTTGTGTCCGATGCTGTTGGCGATACTTTCAGATCTTATGATTCCAATCGGTCTAAGAAGTCCGCCAAGGTAAACCACTCTTTGACATTTTTCGTTGAGAGAGAAAATACATCATGTCCCATGTAATTCCAACTGTTTCTGCGTCGATTTTCTCTCAGTTTCGTTGATACCATTTTATATTAAGTTCCTGAAGATTTTGACCTTTGGTATTAGATTCATATATGCTAAAACTCTACCTGCTCTAAATGCCATCCTGACATGTCCACACTTAGATAGATTAGGAAATATGCATATACATTGTGGGAGAGGAACCTATCTCTTGCTGCTTCCCTGCGTAACCTTGAGCGCTGATTGGCAGGAGAGTTAGTGCAGATAGTTATTTGGCTCGAATATCTGCTTCTAGCTAAGAAATAGTACAATATTGGATGAATTTTGAACTTTAACATCTGATTGAACTGCATTACTTCTATAAGGACATGCAAGCTAGGCTGAGAAATCACTCCTGATTACTTTGAGCTGTTTTGTCTAGAAAGCAATTAATAAATTTAGCCAGAACCTTGCACTTCTAAGACCCTGGAGTTGTGGGTGCCTCGTCGGTTCCTCGTTTTCCACTATAAACCTTGTATCCTGCAGTCAAGTTGTTACGGGACCTAATTTATTAAATATAAATTAGTCTTGGTAGGAGTCTATACTTTGATCTAGCTATATATTCGATTGATTGAGAATGTTGAGGCTTAGGTGCTACGAATTAGTAGCTTTAGGTTTCTATGTCGCATAACCTTAGGTTTAGTTTTTGTTGTTTTAGCAGTCTTATGAACTCAATGTTTGGATGGAACAAATGAGACTTTGAATATGAGTGAGTTAAAATATTTTGAAGAACTTTCCACTTTTCTGACTCATTTCTTTGTTCTCTTTCCTTTCTCTTTATGTCGGTCTCCTTGTTTTCTCATGTTTATTATCTCCTCCTATCTTATTTCTTTCTGTCTATTGACAGTCTTTTTCTGCTCTGGTATTCCATTTCTGTCTCATCCCTGTACTGTTCTAAAGACCATACATATTACATACTCCCTCCGTCCGGATTTGTTGGTCCGTTTTGGGAATTCCAACTTTTTTTCCATTACATTTTGAGTTTGTTAATTTCCTATTTTATCCTCAATCCCTCCATTTAATACTATCTCCATTCCAATTTGATAGTCCACTACGAAACTACGTGCAATTTTCAAACTAAAAAATAATGTAGTTGCAAAAATTATTTTTTTATCAATATGGATCTCATTTAGAACTTTAATATGGTGCAAAAAAAATTGAAAAATGTAAACACATTATTTTAAAAAAATTAGTTTTTGTGTTGTTATTTTAAGTTTTAGAAAAGGGGCAAAAAAGTAAAATTTTCATACTTTATGCTTTGACTTTTGAAAATGGACAAACATTTTAGGACTTGAAAAAGTATGTTTATGGACTAACAAACATAATCTTGAAAAAGTATGTCAATGGGCTTGATGGCTTTTAAAAATGATTATATGATGATGATTCAAAACAATTTCTTAACAGTCATCTATGTCAGCCTACTTGATTCTGTGCTATATTTGCTTATGATGATTAATTTTGTCAATAGTGATTTATCAACTGATATTTTATGCTTTAGATATGTGCATATTTTTTTATTTCTACCCATAGCCCTTGATTACTAGATATTGGCTGTATCAATATCTTGTTCGATCTTCTGATATATATTTTAGTATCTTGTTCAATCTTCTGATATATAATTTATTCCATCTTCTAATTGGCTTCTTTGATTTTTAAGGGCCGACTTAACATGGCCATTAGCTCAGGTGCTAGAGAGATGGCAGCTGTACTGGACACAGCACTACTCCAAGCTCTGCTTCTAACTGGACAATCTTTGGCTGCTGTGGAACTACTCAAAAGTGTTAACTACTGTGAGGTAAAAATATGCGAAGAGTTTCTTCAGAAAAGAGATCAATACGTTGCCTTGCTGGAACTCTACAAATGCAATGCTATGCACCATGAAGCTCTCAAACTTCTGCATCAACTAATTGAAGAGTCAAAATCAGACCAGAAAGAAGCAGAGCTGACACAAAAATTCAAGCCTGAGATGATTATTGACTATCTCAAGGTAAGTTTACCTGTCTAACATGAATATACTTGTTTTATCTGTTACTCGACTCATAAACCATATTTTAAGCTTTATAAAAGGGAAATGCTAAAATAGGCCCAGTAGGCTTATGTGAAGGTTTAAAAAGTGTGTTGAAATGTGTGACAAGTGTATAAAAATAGGTGTAAGTGTATTGAAAAGTGCACTGGAGTGTGTGTGTGTGTGTGTGTGTGTGTTTTCTATACTTGTTGTGAGCCCTGCCCAGTGGGCTCACAATAGCAAGACCCTTACAAAATTTCATGAACTTTTTTTCATAAAGCGATTATGTTAAGCATATTGATGTTAGAACAGCTAGACAGTAGGACATGAAATCAACTCAACAAAGGCTTGTCCCATTACACACATCTTATTTCTGCATCCCACTCAATTGATGGCCATATTTCAGAGGATGTTAGTCTCTTTGCCTTGTACCCTAGCATTAGCCTCAACATGGATAATGTCACTTCTGCTTCATTCGCATTTCCAAATTTCTCAAATCACTGTCAGTTTCATCTCATTAATTATGACAAAATTAGAGTCGTAGAACTTGAACTTTGATAATCTAAGTTATCTTTTTGGTTCATACCTGAAGTGTAGATCTATTTAACCTTTTTAACTTATCAAAAAAAAAAAGGAAAAAAGATCAATTTAACTTTTTTAAAGATGTCTTTTACATGATGTTCAGGTTATGAATTTTATGCCTTTGTCGTTTCGGTGGATATACATGTTATGTTCATATGAGTTGCTTTTATGACATTACCTAGCTGGACTCTGTGATGATTCCTCTTTGCCAAAGCATTGAGACTCCCTGTGTAGAAAATCAAGAATAGATTACTGGTTTAGAATTTCAGCGAAGAACTTTCTGAGAGACCATTTTGTTGTATTTCTTATGCAGCCTCTCTGCGGGACTGACACTATGCTTGTGCTGGAGTATGCGATGCTCGTGCTTGAAAGCTGTCCAAGGGAAACTATTGACCTATTTTTGTGTGGAAATGTTCCAGCAGATTTGGTAAATGTGTACTTAAAACAACATGCTCCAAGTATGCAAGCCACATACCTAGAACTGATGCTTGCAAGGAATGAAGATGGAATCTCTGGAAATCTGCAGAATGAAATGGTAAAACTTCTTGCCAAAATCCGTAACTTTTGATAGAGAGGATGATTTTATCAGTTACCCCATATAAAGGAAGGTCTGGCATTACATGTTGCCAACCCAAACCTAAATTGTTCAGCTTGTTGTGGCGATGAAGATTTTACTTCTAACATGGATTTACTTACTAGTGGTATGTGTGGTAGGTGCAAATCTATCTCTCCGAAGTGCTTGATTGGTACACAGATCTAAGTGCTCAACAGACGTGGGATGAGAAAGCTTACTCACCTACAAGGAAGAAGTTATTGTCTGCTTTGGAGAGTATATCAGGATACAATCCAGAGGCTCTGTTAAAGCGACTTCCAGTAGATGCTTTGTATGAAGAGCGTGCAATTTTGTTGGGCAAAATGAACAAACATGAGCTTGCCTTATTGATTTATGTTCATAAGGTACTTTCTTTTTCTCGGCAGTTCTCTTTAGAGATGGTTATACTGCCACCTGCAAAGAAACGGGTGAGATAAATAAACTTGTGTATGGAAGTTTGAGCATCTGCCTCTCCTCAAAAGCAATTACACAATCTTCTCACTTGATAAATTTAAATTCGCCTATGAAACTCTTGTTATTTTGTGTAGCCTGTTAAACTCGGAATGTAATTTATGTTAGCTGTGTCTTTTGTAGTTCTTGCGTGTAAGTGGCAGTACATAGGGCTGATAAATGATCCTAACAGTGAACTTTTCGATCTTGGTTTGAAAAATTAACAAGTTTGAAAAAATGTTTGAAGTTGGTTTGTTTACTTGTTGTTGTTTAGAAAGAAGAGAGAAAGAGAGAGAAGTGTAGGGTGTTAACGAACCCAAACACATAAGACTTTATTTATATTATGAGAGAGAAGAATACAATATGTAGCTAGGCAATGTGGGACAAAAGCTATTCTAACACTCCCCCTCAAGCTGGAGAATAAATATCACAAAATCCCAGCTTGTTACATAAAAACTCTAAACGCGGTTTAAACAATGGTTTGGTGAAGATATCAGCCAACTGAGCTCCTGTAGGAACAAATGGAGTAGACAACACACCACCATCTATCTTCTCACGAACAATGTGACAATCAACTTCAATATGTTTTGTTCTCTCATGGAATACTGGATTTGAAGCAATATGAATCGCCGCTTGATTATCACAATACATAGGAATAGGTAACTCCACATCAAAACCTAACTCCTTGAGTAAAGCTCTCAACCACACAATCTCACAAGATGTGTGTGCCATGGCTCGATACTCCGCTTCTGCGCTGGACCTTGCGACCACTGTTTGTTTCTTGCTTTTCCATGTAACTAAATTGCCTCCAACAAAGGTGCAGTACCCAGTAGTGGACCGTCTATCAGATGGTGATCCTGCCCAATCAGCGTCGGTAAAGGCTTCAACACGCAAATGACCATTAGACCGATAAAACAAACCACGTCCAGGATGAGCCTTAAAGTATTTCACAATACGAAGACAAGCTTCCCAGTGTGGAAGACGAGGAGCTGACATAAACTGACTCACCACACTCTATGATGTTTGCTAAACTCACAGACTTCACATGGCAAAACATTCACACGGCTACATGAAGGCACTAGCCTTTTGAGGTTCTCAAGTGATGGATGACCAAGACGACAATGATGTTGATATGGTGACACTGATGACTGAAGAGTAACTGAGCCAGGGTAAACATCATCGGTAAAGTAATACAGGCCACCACGTTCAACACCGCCACCAATCTTCCTTCCCGTCTTGAGATCCTGAAACACACAACCATTAGGGAAGAATGTGACTGAGCAATTCAAAGTTTTGGTAAGTTTACTAACAGACATAAGATTTAATGGAAAACGAGGAACTTGTAGTACGGAGTCCAAAGTAAGAGAGGAAGTAACATGAACAAAACCCAAACCAGTAACATTGGTGGTAGAACCATCAGCTAAGGTAACACGAGATGGTTTACCAAGAGACTAACGACCAGAAAGAATAGAAGGAGTACCAGTCATATGATCAGATGCACCAGAATCAATAACCCAATGATTAGAAGACGCAATGCAAGCAACAGAGGAACCTGTCTGAGATAACGTAGCAATGGAAGAATTTGTCTGAAGTGACAAAAGGCGTTGGTACTGCTGATACTCCTCTGCTGAGATAGTCACCCTACTGTTGGCAGAAGAATGAGTAAACTGTCCAGCATCCTCAGAAATAGCAACCTGATGAGCCTGGGGAAAACCATGAAGATCATAACAATACCCCACTGTATGATTTGTACCCCCACAATGGATACACTGTCGAGTACCATAACCAGAACCACCACGACTAGAGCTACCACGGCCAGAACTATCTCCCCCTGATATGCAACCATAACTAGAACTACCACGACCACGGAACTTAGAACCACAGCTACCAAAATTACGACCACCAAAACCACCAGTGACAACTGAAGCATTCTCCATCATAAACAAACCAAAGCAACAACTCGGATAGCACGAGCAACCAAACAACCAACAAATCAATGAGCTACTAAATCAACCAACTTTCTACCAACACAGCGACAAACTCCTGAACAATCGAACAAAACAACCACCCACCAACTAAACCTAGATACTGAACGACACGAACTCCAATACCCAACATAAGCTGATAATCAACATGCGAAGAATTAAGTGAACATGATCGAAATACCAAATAATAAAGAAACATATAACCAAAATAACCACCAACAGATCACAGCCCACCAACTACTTCCTCAATCAACTAAGCAACAACCAACAATACTCCACCAATCAGAACATGTCCCAAATAACACCTGACAATAATAATCAATAGACTGACCATGAAACCATATAATATTTTCCCAACGTGAGCAAAGAACATAGTTACCAGCAGATTATGAACATGACCAGAACCAGAAATTGAGATTGACGAACAGAGAACCACATAACAGAGCAAAATCCAACCCAAAAGACACTGGTGAGAGCCACCACGAACTGCATAATCAATTTCGAGTGTTACTGAGTAGAGATAGAAAATAGGTAAATGATGCCGAGTCCCATTCGGTGTATATGAGGGTTAATACCAATTGGGTAAGAGATCAAGTGTGTCGATTCAGAGATTTAAAGAGGATTCGAAGTCGTTTGGAGGAATATCGAAGGTTGCAAGGGTTATACGATACTGGGTAATGAATTTCGAGTATGTACAGAGGTTGTAAGTCATGGGTTAATGAGTTTCATGGTCATATGCTGGTCGATTTAGTGTTCTGTGGGTCGTAGCAGTTTCAATTGAGAGTCGATTTGGGTTTTTGGGTCTCGATTTGGGATTTAGGGTTTCGATTGTTGGTGTTTGGGGTTATGGATATCGTGGATTTGGGGTTTCAATTGTTGGGGTTATGGATTTGGTTTAGGGTTAGAAGATAACTGGGTAGATCTGATTTAGGGGTTTTGAGTGGCAGATTGGAGAAGATGATGAACAGTACTCGTGGATGATGGATGATGACAGCTGCTACGTGGTAGGTTTAGGTGTATCTAAGGTGGATTAGGGTTTGGCTCTGATACCATGTTGTTTAGAAAGAAGAGAGAAAGAGAGAGAAGTGTAGGGTGTTAACGAACCCAAACACATAAGACTTTATTTATATTATGAGAGAGAAGAATACAATATGTAGCTAGGCAATGTGGGACAAAAGCTATTCTAACGTCAAACCAATCTTGAACAAGCTTTTAATGAGCTGAACGTGAACTGAGCTAGCTGGGTTTTTATTATTGTGTAAGCTTATAGAGGTGGGTAGTAGGTTGTTCAATATAAATGAGCTTATTTAGCGAGCTCAAAATATGTGTTCAAGTTTGGCTTGTTTTTTGCGAAATACGAACCAATCTTGAATTGGTAGAACAGGAGCAAGCTCGAGCAGATATGTTCATTTAACAACCCTAGCAGTACTTCACCAGAGCCGTCAACCTGCCTGGTGATCCTGAGGGTTCAGGCAGGGTTATTGTCCTATTCGAGATAAGGACACTTGGGTCTGGTTTCCCCCTTCTATGTCTTACAAAATGTATCAATTATCATATGCTGTGTCATCCTTTTAATTCAGGTTTCTGTCTTTTATGAAAACTGAAATGCTTATGATTGCTATTTTATTCTATTTTTTCGAGTTGATTTAGATGTAGAAGATTATTAACTGATCTAGATTTTGAGTGTTAATGAAATTTCTATATAGTCTAAAGCTGTGATTTTATGATTTTGTTGAAAGTGTTTTATTGTGATCAAGGTAGAACTGAACTGGACAAGAACCGGACCGGTCTTGTGGTTTGGTTCTGGTGATGTTCTATATGCACAATGGTTCGATTTTCGTTCCCAATTCCTTGAAATTGTTCGGATTGGTCTGGTTACTGGTTATACCGCACCAATGTGGACGTGTGCCCCTCTAAATTGATCAATTCCTTGCAGTACTGGAGAGAGCCCATTACTGCAGTATGATGGTGCTGACAGGGCAAAACCCAGTTCATTTATCCGCTATTTCTATTTCTTTGTACCTTCTTTTACTTGCTCTTAAATTTCTGTTCGCTGTTTTGATAATATAGGATAATTCATCTTTCCATTCCAATTGTAGCTTCATCTTCCGGAACTGGCGCTGTCCTACTGTGACCGGGTTTATGAGTCTGCATCTCATCAACAATCTGCAAAATCTTATAGCACTATCTACCTCACTCTTCTGCAAATATATTTGAATCCTCGAAGGACAACTAAAAACTTTGAAAAGCAAATCATTGACGTGGTGTCAACTCCAAATTCTAGTGTTCCAAAGTTTGGTGCTAAAACCAAAGTAAGTCGTTCAGGTAGAAAAATTGCGGAGATAGAGGGTGCAGAAGATGTCCGATTTAGTCCAGGCAATACTGAGAGTGGAAAGAGTGATGGTGATGCAGACGCAGATGATCTCATTGAGCAAGCAGGTTCTAGTATTATGTTGGATGAGGTCCTTGATTTGTTAAGCAAAAGATGGGACAGAATCAATGGAGCACAGGCGCTCAAACTATTGCCAAAGGATACTAAGTTGCAGGTAATGATTATTGGATGGTCACTACAACAATCTCTAGGAAGGCAAGATTGCACGTACTTCACCAAGATTATTTTCATGCTTCACATTCTGTGTAGGCCATGTCATGCAATTAGCTTACAAATTCAACCGTCGAAAGATATCCTACTCTCAACTAGTCTTTAGCATCTTTTTTATCACGCAATATCTACAACGGAGACTCTGTGTGTGTGCGCGCGCATGCGCGCGCAATTGTTTTGCAGTGTTGGTGATGCTGATGTTAAAGATGGAGAAAATCATAAAACTCGTCCATCTAATGGCCTTTTTTTTTTTTGCAGAACTTGCTTCCATTTCTTGGACCCCTTCTGAGGAAATCCAGTGAAGCATACCGCAACTTTTCTGTCATCAGGAGTTTGAGGGAGAGTGAGAACCTACAGGTATTTCAATTCTCATTGGTGTATTTTAGTTTAATTGGTGCATAAACTGAGAGATATGTTGGAACTTGGAAGTAAATAACTTAGTGTGCTAATTCACCAGTAGTGCAACTCATGCATTGATCTAGAGGGTCCACTGAGAAATGGCGTTGGTTTATGCTGCTTGTACTGTATTACAGCATGTTTTTTGATTCATTCACTGCTCAATCAGATGTCTTCGTACTGTCCGTTTGTATTCGTTTTATAAGTTCCATTCCTTAAATACCTGCTTGTCTGAAAGCTCATTGATTGAAAACAGGTCAAAGATGAACTTTACCACCAACGGAAAACAGTTGTGAAGATTACGGGTGATAGTATGTGTTCCCTTTGTAACAAGAAGATAGGGACCAGTGTTTTTGCAGTGTATCCAAATGGTAAGACCCTTGTGCACTTCGTTTGCTTTAAGGATTCGCAGAACATGAAGGCTGTTGCTAAAGGCGCACCACGGCGGCTAAGATGATAGTTTGATGTTCACTTACGGGCTCAGATAAATCTCCACTCAGTTTTGGCAGTTGCATACCATATCTTTCATGCGTGACTTGAGAGTTTGTCAAGGAGTGGCTTTGAGAGGAGTTATTCTCCATCCTGCTTGTCCCTCGTTTTGGATTCGCTTCCACAGAGGATATTGGAAGTCTGCAAGTTCCGAGGGACGGGGGAACAAGCACCGGTGATTTAGTAGATTGCTTGAGAGTGAGGTTTGCATCTTCGAAATTCTGAGGTTTTCTTATGTTGGGAATGTAGTTGGTTTGGCCGGAAGCTGTTGTAAGTTATAGATGATATTTTATTTTTTATTTTTTTATTTTTCTGCATGGGCTATTGATCATTGCCCCGTTCTTTAGATTTGTGGAGTTTTGAGAAATAGATTGTGTAAGTTTTGTATTCAATAGAAGTCCCTTGTGGGTGGTGTTTGTACAGAAGTTGAAGGAAAGACTGCATACCAATTTAGCAGTGTTCTTCCTCAAACTGCATATAATTTTGCAGTTTTGTATCCACTACTGTTACTGTTTTTTTGCGGCTTTTTTGTATTTTGGTTTTTTTCCCTTGTATAGTTGGACCGATACTGTCTTTTGTACTTGTCTTTTATTTCGATTGCAATCTGTTTCTGCTTCCTCGAAAAACATTTAGCAATGTTATCTTGGTGTGGATGAAATAAATGCAATGCCATACTGGTGTACACATTTACAAGCTGAAAGGCCTAATCTGAGAATGGGTTGAGACTTAAGATTACCAAGTCAAAGATTACTGGACATCTCGGAAAGCGACTCTCAACGAGGACGTTTGAGACGGTTTGAAAAATAACGTCAAATAGAAACAAACGTCGTATTATGGCAAAAATAAATAAAAAAAATCGAGCTAACTTCAATTTTGTTATGGCAAATTTTCAAATTTCTTGTAAAATTTTTGTTATAGTTTTTAGGTTAATCATTGGTTTCATTTGGAAGAAGAAAAAGATGAATAAAGAAGAAAAAATTACAAAAAGAGAATTCATATTTCTCTTTTTAAGTGTGTAGCTTCGTAATTCTAGCTTACTCCTCCTGTGAAAGTGACATTATCATTTGACCTTTCACATCAATTTTTACTTCTATTTTCCAATACTTTCATCCACTTTTCCTATTAACTCTTCAATCTTTAACTTTTTAAAAGAATAAAATAATAATTGTACAAATTTTTATCTATTAACTTTTCAAAATTAACATTTATTAAGGGACAAAATAAAATAAAATACTAGGCTATTATTGGAGGACGGAGAGAGTAGTATTTTTGTCTTTAATGCTGTCCTACATAATTATTTTAAACTTTGCTTCACTTTTCTTTTTGTCAAATTATTATAAAAATTATAACAAAAAAATTACGAAACGTGAAAAATACTTACAAAAAAGAAGAAGGAAACATGCCAAATAGGAATTTCGGAGGGACGGGGAGAACCAATCAATGAGTGGTTAGGTGGGTCACTTTTGTTAAACGTGTAAAGCGCGTCAGTTTAATAAACCGAGTAAATTAAGAAAAGATGGGAGACATTGACAGGAAAATTGGAAAAAAAGAAGGGTTAATATTTGTGTTTCTCCTCATTTGAGTAAGGAAAATGGTAAAACTGAAAAATGTTTCGCAGAGGGTATGCCATTGCCGATGGGTTTTAGTATTTTTATTACTAAGGTGAGTGACCCCAAAATAGATATCCACATCCCATTTTCTGTCTTTTCGTGAAATTTTATGTGTAAAAATTGCAATAAAAAACAAAAGAGGGGAGTGAACTCTCAATTTGGAGGGTGTGAAAAACAATTAGTACTTTTACTAAATTTGAGTTGAAAAAAGGGTGAGGATTTGAGATGCTAAGTGATTTTTGATCAAAGCACAGGACTTCAAATGAAAATTTCCCTCAATTTTACTGTACTATAGTATAATTTTTCTATGACCCAAAAATCACAATGGGGGCATGACAAAAAAAAATCAAGCTAAGACTGAGTTTCCCAAACGATTTTATCAAACATAAAATCAAAATTTGATAAAAATTAACCCTTGATTTTATGAAATCTTTTTGGAAACAAGGCCTAACTGAAAGTGCTATAGACCATCAATTGAGTGCTTTGATTTGTGATTGCAAGATGCTGATGACCCAGGCCCATGTGCATGAGATCCGTAAAGTGTGGAATTTTGATAGTTGTATTTTAGTAAATATTTTAGTTCCTGCACTTCTTTTATATTGTCACAACTTCAATTTTGTTTTGGTATTTTTTCAAATTTCTTGTTGAATTTTCGTTATAGTTTTTAGGTTAATCATTTGTTTCATTGGGAAGAAGAAAAAGATCAATAAAAAAGAAAAAAATACTAAAAAGATAATTCATCCTTCCATTTTGAAGTGTGTAGCTTCGTAATTTTATTTTACTCCCATCATCATTAATCATTTCATATCAACTTTTACCTCTACTTTACAATACTATCATCCACGTTCCCTATTAACTCGTAAACCTTTAACTTTTTAAAAGAACAAAATAAGAGTAATTGTACAAATTTTTAACCATTAACTTTTCAAAATAAACATTTATTAAGGGACAAAATGAATAAAATACTGTAAAATACTAGACTATTATTGGAGGACCGAGGGAGTAGTATTTTTGTCTTTAATGCAGTCCTACATAATTAGTAATTTTTAACTTTGCTTCTCATTTTTTCGTCCATACGTATAATTATTAGGGCCACTTAGCCAAAAATCCAAAACATTTGACATTTTTAAAGGGAATGACAAGGAACTTTTGCAATCAAACATAAAAACAAGGGAGATGCATCATTACTAAAATACCCTCCTGCAAAACTAGTTAAAATGTCACTAATTTTTAAAAGTTGAAAAAAATAAACTCCTATGTATAGCCGACAACCACCCCACCTCCGGCGACCAAAAAAATTAGTGAAATGTCACTAATTTTTAAAAGTTGAAAAAAAAAATTCTCCTACGTTCGCCGACCACCACCCCACCTCTAGCGACCACTTTTGGCCGACCACAACCCCACCTCTGGCAATCACTTCTGGCGACCAAAAAAATTAGTGAAATGTCTCTGTCTTTAAAAATTGAAAAATCAAAAAAATAAATAAATAACAACTCCTACGTCCAATCGACCACCACCCCACCTTCGACGACTACTTCCGGCTACCAAAATAATTAGTGAAATGTCACTAATTTTTAAAACTTATAATTTCGTTTAGGAAATTTAAAAAAAAAAAAAACAACTCGACAACCACCCCACCTCCCGCCAAGCGAACAAAAAACTTAGAGAAATGTTACTAATTTTTAGAACTTCTAATTTTGTACAGGAAATTCAAAAAAAAAAAAAAAAAAAACTCCCGCCTTCGGCAAACCACCACCCCACCTACCCCACATCCGGTGACAAAAAAACTAGTGAAATGTCACTAATTATTAAAAGTTGAAAATTATAAAAAAAAAAAACAAAAAAACAAAACAAACTCCTACCTCCGGCCAACCACCACCCCATCTTTGGCGACCACTTCTGCCAACTAAAAAAATTAGTGAAATGTCACTAATTTTTAAAACTTCTAATTTCATAGAGAAAGTTCAAAAAAAAAATGACACCTATCTTCTCCACACCACCTCCGTACCACCTCTAACTCACGACTTCCGGCGACCCAAAAAGTTAGTGACATTTCACTAATTTTTAAAAGTTCTAATTTTGTACAAAATTTGAAAAAATCACCAACTACTCAACTCCTGAAACTAGTAACAACTCACTAATTTTCATAAAAGCTGAAAAAATCACCAACTATTCAACTCCTGAAACTAGTAACAGCTCACTAATTTTCATAAAAGCTAAAGAAATCAATGAACAAAGTTATTTCAAATCTATTAACAAGTCACTAAACTTCATACTTTAGTGACACTTCACTAATTTTTAAAAGTTCTAATCTTGTACAAATACTTGCAAAAAGCACAAGCTAGTCAACTCCTGAAACTAGTGACAATTCACTAAACTTCATTCATAAAAGCTAGAGAAATCAACGAACAAAGCTATTTTGAATCTAATGACAAGTCACTAAACTTTATACCTGGTTTAATTAAACATCTAATTCCGTATATAAAATTTCAAAAAAAATTAGCACAACCTCCACCACCTAACCTCCGCACCACCACTTCCTCCGACCCAAAAAGTTTGTGACATTTAACTCATTTTGTACAGAAAAAAAAAAAAAAAACTCTTGCCTTCGGCCAACCACCACTCCACCTACCCCACATCCGGTGACCAAAAAACTAGTGAAATGTCACTAATTTTTAAAAGTTGAAAATACAAAAAAAAAAAATAGTAATAATAAAACAAAAAAACAAAACAACTCCTACCTCCGGCCAACCACAACCCCACCTTTGGTGACCATTTCCGGCGACCCAAAAAGTTAGTGACATTTCACTAATTTTTAAAAGTTCTAATTTTGTACACAAACTTGAAAAAATCACCAATTACTCAACAACTCTTGAAACTAGTAACAATTCACTAAACTTCATAAAAGCTAAAGAAATCAACGAACGAATCTAATTTGAATATAGTACTAAACTTCGTACCTTAACGATATTTCACTAATTTTTATTGTGATTTTTATAGTAATAATTATTTTTCTTAAATTATTACTATAAAAATCACAATAAAATTGAGAAATTTAATTAGGCATCCTCTTTCAATATTATCCTTAGGATGCCACCCTATGACATTTGAATCTTTATGATTCCATCCTCAAATTTAAATTTAGACCATTTTGCCCTTATCCTTTTTTCAATAATTAGGGGTTTCAATAAAAATACAAAACATAAAAAAGGAAACTTTCCTTTTATTAGTTCCCTATGAGATTCGTCCCAAACAACCCCTATTGGGGAATACGAATCGAATCCAACAACTAGTCTACATCGGTTGTTGGGCTCTGTTGAATCACCAAACCTGTTTATTAAGTTCTGTAAAATGAAAAAGGGAAAGAATACTTGCGTACAACTATCCTACTCTAGTGTGTTTCACTAACCGCAATCGAGGACCGCTGATAGCTTCACTCCTTGTTATTTTTGACACGTGTCAAATCATGTTTCACCATTGAACACGGTTTGCTTGGAGTATTATAGGACAAAGAACACTCAAACATTTTTTTTCCCTTTCTTGTTTGCCCCGTCCACTTCAATGCTTATCTCTTACTCCTTTCACGGGCTCCTATTGCGCCAATTTCTTTACTAACCTGCTGCCATAATTTAGAAACCCTATTTGTTTTCCAAAACAGTCGCTCACCATTCTCTCTCTCTCTCCTCTCCTCCCCTGTCCTTCTTCCCCCATCCTCCCCCGACCTCGTTTATTGACAATGGCAACCACGAATCATCAACCAACTTCGGGTTCGTTGGTGACGGCAACCACACAACCTCGTGAGGCGACGACGACGCCGGGTTTTGAGCCAATGATCAGACTATCCAGATCATCAACCATCTCGGGTCGGGAGCGTAGACCATTGGTAGAAGAAAACCGAACTTCAATGCCTTTCTTTGGTTTATGGATCTAGGTGTGGTTTTTGTCTAGATCAAACTGTGGCTTTTTCTTTCTTTGGTTTATATACATACAGTTATATATATGTAGAGATATATTTGTGGGTTATTCAATTTATCTTTGTAAAGTCTTCCTTTCCCATGAATTTAGGTTTTCTGGGTTAATCAGATAATGCTAAGTAATTAATTTACCATGTTTTCCGACAATTTTCTAATTCCAATGTTAGTTTATTTACCATGATGTTAGTTCTTATTTTTTATACTATGAACATGGTTTATTGGTTTCTCGTATTGGATGAATCAGTACAGTAAACATTGTAAATCAATAAACCATGATTTCATGTCCTTACAAAATGGATTATGAAAAATAAATTACCATGTTCGGTTATGTCTTCTCCCACTTTTCATGTTCGCGTTATAGTTCTCGCTAGTGGTTTAATTTGTTTACCATGTTAGTGATTCGTCCAGTGAACATGGTTTATTAATCTATCATGTTTTCTTTTTTTATCGTTTTTAATTTATCATTTTTTAATATTGTCTAAGATGGTTCATTAGTTTATCACCTTTTTTACATAGTCTAATATGGTTACTTAATTTATCATCTTTGAAGTGTTCGTTGTCATCAGGAATTTTTCATATTTTTTTTTTAGATTTTAGGTGTGGGAAGATTAGGAGAGAGAGAGAGAGAGAGAGAGAGAGAGAGAGAGAGAGAGATTAGGAGAGATTAGGAGAGAGAAATTAGGAAAAGTGGAAGAGAGAGAAATTAGAAAAATGTAAGAGAGAAATATTAGGAAAATTGGGAGAGAGAAATGGTATTTTGGGGTTTATTTCAATATCAGGATGAAATCATAAGTATTCAAATCTCATAGGATGGAATCATAATGATATTTTTTGTACAGGACTCCTAATTAACTCTCCCATAAAAATTTACCAAGAATGAAAAATACTTTAAAAAAAAAAAAGGAAAAAAACCAAACAAGAATTTCGGAGGGACGAGGAGCATATTCGTGTTCGTGGGGCTGTGCTTGTTGCAGATCAGCTCAGACCTTCGGAAGACCAAATCTCATCCTCATCATCATCATCATCATCATCATCTTCTTCTCATAGATAAATGGCGACAGTATCGATGAATTGGTCACTCCCTGCCATCACCAAGAACAACTCCTCGCCTTCAGACCTTCGTCGAGCCAATCGGTGAGTTCTCTCTCACTCCTCTCATTTTCTCTCTGCTCTTTGATTTCCCCATTTCCTCCACATCTCTCTCGTAAGTTCTAAAAAAATAGTAATTTGTTTTTGGTTTTTGTTTTGTTATGAAGCAGACACTCAATTATGACTTGTGCAAGCTTGAAGAAGGAAATTTCTAGTGTTGGAGTGCGACTTACAGAAGGGCAAGGGAATTTACCCAAGGTCGTACTCACCTCTCCTCACGGAAGGTATATAATTTCTGATACTGTGTCCTACATTTCTACGTGCATGCATACATATCAGGTAGGGTGCAAATGAGCTGACCCGAGCCGAGCCAAGCTTTGTGGCGTACTAGCGTTCGAGCTCGGCTCATTTGTAATGAGTGAGCCGAGCCAGTTTCATTACCAAACTAGCATCTACATACGAGCCGAGCCGATACAAAGGAGCCTGAGCTTTTTCGAGCCAAGTCGAGTTGTGGAGTGTTGAGCTTGACTAGTTTACCTCCTCCGTCCTAAAATGATTGTCGGGTTTGCAAAACGAGAACTTTAAAAAAAACACATTTTTATCAAGAAATTTTTTTAAGTATTTTTTTATTATTATTTAAAAGAACTCATTGATATTTAGTAATCGGTGGCAAAAAGTTTAAAATTCTTTTGACACAGATCCATTATTTTTAAGTTCTCGTTTTGTGGACTGGACAATCTTTTCGGGATGGAGGCTGTATATGCATTCATATGTATCAGGTGTTTATGAGTGTGTCTGTATGTGAAACTATAGATTTTGTTAAAATGAAGAAGGGAAATTTTTGATGACTGACTATGAACCAAACAAAAGATCTGACGAAGGATTGTTGAGAAACGATTGAAGATGGACATCCAATCTATTATTCCTTTCTTGATCAATAACCAAGAGTACAAGCTCTTCTGTAGTTACAAATTAACTGCCTTACACTTCCTAATCAACTAACTTACTAACCATGGTAGAATGCTCTAGGTTCACTCAAATGTAAACATTCATCAGCTTAAAATTCCCCGACAAGGTATGGGTGGGCATGGACGGAATCATTCGCTTGTCTTTAAGACGATGGAACCTTGAAATTAGAAGAGGTTTGAAAGTGATCTTCAAATTGATCAACAGTGGAAGCATGGTGCTCATCAATGGCCTTGGATATAATTCTTTCACGGATGCAAGTAATAATCCACTTCAATATTTTTAGGTCGAGCATGGAACACTAAATTTTGAGGGCTATGGAAGAGACATTTTCGTACTAGAGAACAACAGGGGCAACAGGGCTCTACTGGTAAATGAAGATTCTGTTTGGAAGCATGATGAACTGGCTAATTTCTGGCTTCTGCAGCAGCTTGGGCCAAAGCCCTGTATTTGGCCTCATTTGAGTATCATGCTCTTGTGGCTTTTCTTAGCAGTCCAAGAAACGAGATTAGGCCAAGAATGCAAAACCCAGAGGTGGACCTACGATCAACGGCATTGCCTGCCAGTCAGCATCTGCAAAGCCGTGGAAATTAAAAGTACTTGGTGTGAAAGTGAGACCATGATTCAGAGTCCCGTTTAGATATCTAAGAATTTGTTTTACTGAAGCTAAATTGGTTTTGGTTGACCTTTGCATGTGTTGGAATATATAGTTAACTGTTAGAGAAAGATCTGGCATTGGAATAGTTATATACTGTGCTGTCAGAGGAAGTAGGTGACTTCACTGAGAGTGGAGAGGAAAAGGCTTTCTATCAGAGATGCTTTCCTTGACACTATGACATCCAAGGCATATTTCTTCTGAGTCCGAGTAGTGCTTCAGGGTATATTGTCAATTGCCTTATTCCTTCAAACAAACAAGGAGTGTGTATGAGTTACTTGTTGCCGTGTGCCCATTTTAAAAATTCCTATGTCCGTGTCTGTGCTACATAAGGAGTGTCTGTTGGTAATTCAACGCCATATGTATAATGATCCATCCTTACATGTTAAGTAGCAAGCTATTTGCCAACTCTAGTTGGTGCATTGGGGGAGGGGAAAGCTTTTTTTCTTTTTTTCCCCCCCAAGCTTAATCCGACTGCCATAATTATAATAAACCAGTTAAGCTGGAAAACCATTGAAGAACAACTTGCATCTTCAAAACTCCTGAGGCTAATTTTTTATTGGAATCCCAGCTGTAATCCATCTTTATATGACTGTGATATATCAAGCAAGGGTTAGGGCTTCCATCCAGTGAGGTTCAACTCTACTCTTTATGTGTCAATGAACCAGGGATTGATAACACTCATGCTAGTTCTCACCGTCAATTATAATAGAAACAACTAAAAATTTGGCATGGAAAGATTTGTAAACCCATGTAATGCAGTCTTTCTAAATGCGATACATAATCCTGTCCTTGCTTTTTTTTGGCAGTGAGGCTGAACTCTATTTATTTGGAGGTTGCATCACATCTTGGAAAGTTGCCAACAAAGATTTGCTTTTTGTTCGGCCGGATGCTGTATTCAATGGGCAGAAACCTATCAGGTTGTTTCTGTCGCTTTAGATGTTAATAACTCTCCCAATTTGCTCGGCTTCTGAATTTGAATGTGCATACGTTGTGAGCCTGTATTTCGTTATCCCCCTTTTTTAGGACCTGGAGTCCTTGTTGTCTATAATATTGAGTTATTTAGAGTCTTGTTATTGGATAAAGAGTTTACATTTGCTTTCTATACTGACTCTTATTTCTGCTGGGATAGTGGAGGTGCTCCGCATTGTTTCCCACAGTTTGGTCCTGGCCCAATGCAGCAGGTATGGCTTACTATCATTGACAAGATAACCCACCAGAGCATTTCTATTTCTTTTTGTGAGTCAGTGGTTTTGTCTTGAATATGTGGGACCATTGAGTAAAATATCTAGAGACAAGTCTGCCAGGGTAACACCACATTACACAGTTCGCCTCTTCGATTGTACTGACAGATATTTATAATGGATGTATATATTGATTTCTTAAGCAATATATTACTGAAAGGAAATGATTCCGAGTATCATGAAGACTGAAGAGCATACACTCCTGTACAAGAACGCAGTCAATCAAAAACAAAAAGAAACTAGAAGTCTGGGGGTAGCTAAACTCATTAGCAGAAATTCACCAACTATAACAAATAGAAGAATAGAAGGGATTAGACACTGGCTCATTTATGACTGATGAGATATAGAGATAATTCACTGTGAATATTTCAAAACCTGTTATAAGAATTTTGGTTGGTGATACTAGGTGCACGAATCATTTCACTAGAAACATGCTCTTTAGAATTATGCTGGGTCTACTGCTACCCCTGAGGACTCCAACAGTCCAACTCACATACGAATATTTGCCAATCTTCTTAAGAGCAATGGACTCTTCCATTTAGTCACAAATAGGGATGCATACAAGAACACTATCTTCTTCTTTATAATTGATTTTCATTTGTCAAAATGTTGTGTTTTCCAGCATGGATTCGCAAGGAACATGAATTGGTCGGTTGTTGATTCCCATGACGTGGAAGGAAATCCTGTGGTTACTCTAGAGCTAAAGGATGGCCCTTATAGTCGTTCGATGTGGGATTTCAGCTTTCAAGCTATTTACAAGGTCAGTCTGTGTTTAGTTACGGTTAACTTACATACAGAAACAAGTCCACGAAGACGTGCTAATGATTGTCATTCAATCCATAACAACGGCAAGTGCATACAGGTTATGAGTGAAGATATTAAGAATAATTTGAAAGATGTCTAGTTACATGTATCCCGATTGCCCCAATATTGTTGCATTGTAGACATCCTTGCGGACTATTCCATTTGGTGTGAAATGTTTTATTTAATTTCTGCACCTGTTTGCAGGTCATTCTTGATGCAAAGAGCCTTTCAACAGAACTGGTGATTACGAACACCGATAAAAAGCCATTTTCATTTAGCACGGCCCTGCATACGTACTTCCGTGTAAGAATCTCTCTCTCCACGGTAGGACATCTTGTGACATCTACGTTTTCAATTCCTAATGAAGCTGTTCATCAACGAGGAATGGCTAGGGATTCAGAAAATAGATGTCAAAGGTAATTCATGTCAGAGATGAACAATCTATGGAATAGTTGCCGATAGCATGAAGCAATTGTTTGATGAAGCAAATAATCTGGTTCTTCTCCACTGATTTTGTAAATGTGAATTATAGACAATCAGATTGGCATGACTTTCTGCTATCATGCAGGCCGCTGTAACGGGGGCATCGGTGAGAGGTTTGAGAGGTTGCAAAACACTGAACAAAGATCCCGATCCTAAAAACCCATTGGTGGGTAAGGAGGAAAGGTCTGTATCAAAACCATACCACTCTTCTAATGCAATGAATAGGCTTCATTTATCATAAGTTTGGTCGGTGCAGAAGTTAAACGACTAGGCATTTACGGAGGAAGCTAACTTCTGTTTGTAGATTGGATTTGGATTAAATGGAGGTTAAGGTGGTAAAACCGTATTAGCCTAAATGTCATTTTTCGTCATTTGATTATAAAGCTAAATTGGAGATCCACAAAGAAATATATTTATGGATGAGAAACTAATTGCATCCCCTGTTAACTCGGTTTCTCTTACCGTAACTTGTTGGGAGGCGATGTAATTTTCGTCAAACCAATGGGACCAGATGCATTTGTCCCGATTGTGGAGGGATTCATTGTAATTTACCCCATTTTTTGTGTGGTTTTTTTTTTTTTTTTTTTGTATGTAGTTTATCTTTACGTGATTTTCTAGTCTTCACTACCGAAAGGAATTAAATTGTAGCCTAGTTGCATTGTCCAAGAAACATGTCGAGTTGGACAAGTTTTCTTTACTATCAAGTTTTGTAACTTTGACATTGCAGGCAATGATCTTTTGGGAGATATGTCTCTTTCTAACTCACGATTGTCACAACTCAGGGATGAGGTTACTTTTCCTGGATTCGTTGACTGTGTTTACCTTGAAGCGCCTGATGAATTACTCCTTGATAATGGTTTGGGAGATAAGATATCCATCCAAAATAGCAAGTAATTAGAAAAACTTGTTCAATGTTCTCTTTTGTTTAAGCACAGCATTCCTGCGTTAAACATTTTTGCTTCGTATCCTGCTTGTTCGTGCAGCTGGACAGATGCTGTACTATGGAACCCATATCTGCAGATGGAAGCATGCTACAAAGATTTTGTTTGCGTTGAAAATGCTAAGGTGAGTAATCATTTTCAAAGATCAGAGTTTTATTGCATTACAATTTGCTTTTATGAGCATGGTATTTATATGAGCGTCAGAGCATGGTATTACTGTTTCTTGAAATGTTTCGCAAATGTTTCAGAAAAATGTTAAAGGTAATGAAAAAATTCAAACTTTCTAGATCTGTTTGGAAGTACGAATTGAATAATGACTTCACCCTACAAAATGCACTTGGAACGGTAGTGAATCTAGTGTAGTACATTAGTGACCTTAGTTACAAAATTCTTCCTTGGGATCCTTGGCTTCCATTCGCGTTCTCAATATTTCCTCTAGCAAATTTCTTATTAGTTTGGGATATTTTTAAAAGATGCTTTCCTGCTCGAGTTCTTGCCCACGCACGTGCATATGTGACTTAGGTAATGACACTTAAAATTTCATTTATTATCTCAAACAAAATCGAAGAACATCTGAAACAGGTTTTTAGTTGCACTACATTGTATCTGTGGAGGCTCCTTGCGAATCGTGTTTTGGGTGATTAGGAATTGGATTCTATGAATTTTGATTAGGAATTGGATTCTATGAATTTTGATTAGGAATTGGATTCTATGAATTTTGATGCTTTCTCCTTGTTCTATTAGTTGGTGTACCTTTTTGATGATTAATGAAACTTTGTTGCATCTGTGGAGTTAATACACTATCATTATTTAATAAGTGTTTCAGGCAAAGTTCATAATTCTATTGATGTATGACTGCAGATTGGAAAAGTGCAGCTAGAGCCCGAGCAATCTTGGACTGCTACCCAGCTGCTAAGTGTGGCCTGAAGCATAGCCGAGCATGGCTTTTCTAGCTTGCACGCGAACAAATTTTGTGTCTCTCTCCCTCTTCTGTTCAATATTCTATTTCTCTTTGTGAAGAGTCGGCTATCGCAGTGACTATACTTGCCAATGCTAGTTTTTGCAGTTAATTGGCTAATGCAAATACACAAGTGAATATGGTATCCTGGCTCTCAAATAGTTAACTTTCAGATACTTGTTTTTCTCAACATCCATGATTTTCTCGAATTATGAAATATGCATCTCTCTTCTTAAACATGTACAACAGACACTGGATACAAGAAACAAGAACAAAATACAAAGAAAAAAGCCTTAAAACATGTTAGTTGTCGGAACCTTCCGATCCCCTCTGAGTGGGTGGATATACTATGATCTTCATCCAGCTGTAGTTTGTTTCCGCTGTAGTCGCCGCCACAAGATGCCTTCACTGGTGACGATGAGTAACCAGCCAGAAATCTGTCGCCAAAGTCCAGTGGTTCCAGGAGCTAAGACCCAGCTGTA
Source organism: Vaccinium myrtillus (assembly GCA_016920895.1). Classification (NCBI taxonomy): domain Eukaryota; kingdom Viridiplantae; phylum Streptophyta; class Magnoliopsida; order Ericales; family Ericaceae; genus Vaccinium; species Vaccinium myrtillus. The sequence continues at coordinate 35,431 of JADGMU010001223.1, read as the reverse complement.
GTTCTTATGATTTCATCTTGTAAAATTAGAAATTTTGAATTCAAAGAATTAGATTCCGTGCATAGAGGGTTGACTACTAGGTGACAGTATGTGTTGGTTCTTTTGTTACGCGTTGCAAATCAAGGCTGAGTTTTGTTTTTCAGTTTCAAGGGGGACAATTTTTGCCTGTGCTTGAAGAACAAGTTCAGCTTAATTTTCTCTTGTTCTTATTCAAACTCTTTTTGTCATTGGCCACATTTCATTTTTTACGGAGTTATAAGTAGGTTGAATTCTTTTTATGGAGTAGCTTATACAGTTATATGCTGAGTTCTCCTGAATCTTTCACCTGTTAATCTGGTACCATTTTCAATTTTGTTTTCGTCTTTCTCGTTTCAGTTTTTTGAATAGCACATAAGACTTACTATAAAGAAGGGTTCTTCAAGAAAACAAAAAAAAACACAAAGTCCAATGTACTTTTCTCACATCTATTATAACGGAGAGCGATTTTTTTCTCAGTCATATTTTTTGTCCCAGTCATTACATTACATTTTATCCTTCTCTCTACCAACTCACGTCAGTTAAAAAAAAAATACCCCCCCCCCCCCCCCTTCTCTCTCTCTCTCTCCCATTTTCCTCCACCGGCCCACCACACCCAAAATTTCGAACCATTATCTCTCTCCTCCTTTCAAAAAATTCAAACTACATTCTCTCTCACTACCTCCTCTCCTTCCCCCTCTCTAAAATTCGAAGGACCATAAAGAACGGGCATGAGTTTATGCATGTGCACGTGCGTCGATTGCTCAAACCATGCCTTTAGGCACGGGCACGGACACAGGCATACACTAGTTCTTATATACTTTTGCACATTTGTACACTTTTCACACATTGCAATATACTTTGCGTTAGCCCAATGGGCTGATTTCTTTCCTATTAAGAAAACAATCACCCAAACTTTTGCATGAAATGTTTGTGAAATATCCATGTTGTTTCCTGAATTTTCAGTGCGTATATGGATACTATTATATATGTAAGGGACGGTTCTAGGGACAACAAAAAACACATACTTGCTTTTGTTCCGGATTATATTTTGATGATTCAAATTGTTCACTTTGTTTAAATGGGTAAAATAGGAAATTCTGTAAAAATTCAGCTCAATCGAATATTGATAAGTGCTTGATCCAAATAGTTTTTCAAGCAAGTGGTGGCTAGCTCATGCGATAGATCCCTTGGATGCCCCACAGTGCATCTCGGACCGAGTCCCAATCCCCCCCTCCCCATGTAATAGATTAGAAATAACGAATGACAAAAAAAAAAAAAAAAGTTCATCAAAAAACTTGACAGGAACTCTTGTTCTCAAAATTGTCTTGATCTAGCACTTACCAATATCGAAATGAGTAAATTTTTTATGGGTATCCTTAAAAACATGTTCGGATTAAAATTAGGGATCCCTCATTAGGATCAACTTCTAATGAGAGATCCTTCATTTTAAATAAAGTGAGGACCAAACAATTTTTTCACCTTCCAAACTAAATTTTGACGATCCGAACCGTTAGATGTGTTTAAAATGTGTTTTTAAGGTCCATCGCGAGGATTCGTCCAAAAAAACTGATCGGATGAAGCCCTTCCGAGTATTTTTTTTTGGACGAATCCTTGCGTTGGACTTTAAAAACACATTTTAAACACATCTAATGGCTCAAATCGTCGAAATTTGGTCAGGAAGCAGGAGGTCTTCACTTTGGTCATCATATAAGGTCCTCATTAGAAGTTGATCCTATATTCTCTCTTCTCTCTGTGGAACGAAGGTGAAGTGAGGGGATGGGTGACCCGGTATTGTTTATGACCCGTACCTTTGACCCACGAGCTCATTTTACCCGACTTTAGACCCGCGAACTCTTTCTTTTCCCACAGCCGTTGGATTAGATCCAACGGTGGCCGTTTGAGGTCCGGATTTTCTAAAAATCCAGGCTACCGGACTGGAAGGAATCTGATATACATATATATACATACAGTCCACTTCCCTTCCAAACTCCCTTAACTTGTTAAATTACGGACCTCATTGATCCCGATCGAATTTCGATGATCCGAATTATACAGTTTTTGTGAAAAACGGCTCGGATCAAGCCCTTCCCGGTATTTATTTTTTGATTTCTCGCGGGGACCCTAAAAAACACCTTTTAAACACATTGGACGGTTCGGATCATCGAAATTCGATCGGGATCAATGAGGTCCGTAACTTAATAAAATCCGGGAGTTTGGAGGGGAAGTGTGGTGTATATATATATATGGAGAGCTTCTCCTCCGGACTGCGGGAATCCGGACCCCCATGATCCGTGCATTTTTTTGACGATCCGAGTTATTATAATTTTGCGAAAAACTGTTTGGATCAAGCACTTCCCGGTAATTTTTTTTTTTTTGAGATTTCCCGCGTGGACCCTGAAAACATCTTCTGAACACATTGGATGGCTCGGATTTTCCAAAAACAATTTCCAAAACAAAAAAAATACATTTTTTCTTAAATCCGGGAGGTCCGGATAAGAAAATTTCCGTATATATATATATGCACTCAAAACTTCTAACATGGGATCCCTCACATGCGGACTTCATCAAAAGTCACCTTTCCATTTGAATTTTGAAGATCCGAACTGTACAATGTGTTTAAAAAGTGTTTTTAAAGGTCCACACAAGAAATCATATTACAAAAAAAGGACTTCATCCGAGTAGTTTTCCCACAATTAAAAGACATTTAATTCCTTTCTCCTTTTCCAGGTCTAGAGCACACAGAAAAACTTTCTTTACTTGGCTGCTCCCTTTCCCACGCACACATGACACATAATAGTCACATATACAGACCCTTTACTGAAATTTTTCGTCTACATAATATTTGATGATATATTTTTAACAGGTAAATTTTTTATTTTTATTTATAAAATATCAAATAGGTAAGATGTTGTTATCTTCCCCGTACTTACAAGAATTCAAAAACACCAAAAATACTATATATAAACAGTTTAATAGCAATAACTAGAGCCTCTATGATATTCATTTGCCCCGAGGCAGTTTTCTTGAGAGAGAGATTCATGGGAAGTGCACATGCAAGGTACCTTCGTGCCATCAATCTCGACAATCAATGGTTCAAATATTTTTGTTAAACTCTTATGGCTAAGCGCTAATGCGTTTACAAATCTAAACAATCAATTATCGAGATACGAATGTGCCCTCCAGAGTGAACTACAGAAAATGCCCCGCAGGATCCCGGCCTCCCGGGTCTACATTAGGAGTACATTGTTCACATTCAAAGTTAGGAAATTCTCTTAAATAAAAACTGAGCTATTATTACTCGGGATTTCTTCTTGAAAGATCAACAACTACTAGTTCTTTGCCCAACGCATAGTTCTTGGTCTGTCGATTGGTAGGGGTGGCACTGAGCCTACTCGTGTATGTGCTCGCGTCTAGATTTTGATTGATTTGGTTTAATCTTGTTTTTTCGTGATTAAATCTGTACTACAGTCGGACTTTTATATACTATGAATTATGAATGAATGAATGAAATCGACTCTTCCCCAAAATAAAAATACTGAGTTCGTGATTGGAACGGCCATGATGAGATAGGCCCAAAATGTTAACACCAACGACACTTTTTAGTTTGGACTCATTAGGCAAAAAGCCTGAAACAGAGTCCCCACGTAGGGTAAGTTAGCAGTGATCACGTTGAGTTCATTATTGATTTTCACATGCCTTTGTTAACTCCTTTATTAGTCATCGTCTACACTCCCACACACAAGTGGCCAAGATCATTTTGCTTTTCTTCTTGGATAAAGATATGGGCGAACAAAGGGTACCGAAGATGAACCGATCGCACACGGGGATTCACTTTTGGGTCCCACACGAGTGATCCGAACCGTTCATTGTTCTTAGAACATTTTTCCGAGAGGGCCCCACCAAATTTCAACTCAATCGGACGGTTGGAAGTGCTCCAACCAAAGTCCCACCGTTCCAACCAAATAAAACTCGTGTGGGACCCAAAAGTGGGTCCCCGAACGCGATCGGTACATTTTCGGTCCCTCCCGTTCTGTACCCGTATCACTGTCCTTTCTTCTTGTTTTCCATTTTTCAAAAGTATTACCACATGGGCAAAACCCAACAATATGTATTATTGAAATGTTGGTCTTGGGAGAAAAACTTGGGTTTCGAGAGGGTAGCATCTGCCGTGGTGCGCTTTCTGCACATTGGGGCGATCCAAAAGTATATTGGACGGTCCAGATGAAAACGCTCTCTCACCTCACTCTCTCTCCTCTTCCTCTCTCATGTTCCTCTCTCCAAATCTGGACCGTCCAATACACTTTTGGACGGCCCAGATGTGGCGAAGGCCACCACGTGGTGCCTTATTTGCTCCTGGAAGATTCAAGATTGATTTCCAACATCCCCTCAATCTTCTTCTGCTAAACCCAACCACCCCTATTCCATTACGTTTGGCCTTATACTGAGGCAAAAGAGTCCCACCCCCTGCTTTACAGCCTGTTGGCCCAGATTGCAACACAAGAGGGGGGTGAATTGTGTTTCTAAAAAATAATGCGGAATTAAAAAATAAACAAAATGCATTTTTAAGGGTCCATGCGGAAAATCTTCAAAAAAAAATACCCGGAAGGCCTTGATCGGATCAGTTTTTGTTAAAAACCTTGGAAAATGCATTTTAAAAACATTGAGCGGTTCGGATCGTCAAAATTTGATCCGGAAAGTCGAAAAATGGTGAGGTCCGCACGGAATTTTTGTTTGAGGGAGTCCTTAGTAGATCGCCTTCCTATATATATATATATATATATATATGTATATCAGAACATATCCTATGAGGGCTCCCTCACAAAAAAATGCGGGAAAACAGTTGTGGGCCGTTGGTTCCTATGCCCTTCACGCGATCCAACGGCTCACAACTGTTTTCCCGCACTTTGTTTTGTGAGGGAGCCCTCATAGGAAACTTCTTGATATATATATATATGCACTCAAAACTTCTAACAAGGGATCCCTCACATGCGGACTTCATCAAAAGTCACCTTTCCGATTGAATGTTGAAGATCCGAACTATACAATGTGTTTAAAAAGTGTTTTTAAAGGTCCACACAAAAAATCATATTAAAAAAAAAAAAGAACTTCATCCGAGTAGTTTTCACACAATTAAAAGACATTTAATTCCTTTCTCCTTTTCCAGGTCTAGAGCACACAAAAACTTTCTTTACTTGGCTGCTCCCTTTCCCACGCACACATGACACATAGTAGTCACATATACAGGCCCTTTACTGAAATTGTACTCGGAAATTATTATCCTTACGCGTCTATGAAGTGTGAATCCGTTGAAAATTTCGAACTATCTTCCCAAGAATCCCAACACCCAACACTATTGACGAGGTTGCCTTATTCATTGCATGTGTTGATATTCCTAATTATTTAAAAAAAAAATACTATTATGAAATATGGATATAGGCATATAGCTGCATTATTGCTGTTGATCAAATAACCAAGTGATAGGGCACACCAATATACTTTAATAAATACTCCACTTTCAACTCATTTTTCATCTGTTACTGCTAGTGGTATATAAAATTACATAATCAGGTTTTGTTTTTTTGTCATTCGTTAGTTCTAATCTATTACATGAGGCATGAGACTCGATATCGGGATGCAGTATGAGACCTCCAAGAGCTCTACCACATGAGCTAGCCACAACTTTCAATTACATTTTTAGTTTGAAAGTTTAAAAAACCAACAAAGCTACAATCCCAATTCCCAAACAAATACACACGCATAAGACGTTTGGGGTCCACACAAGTGTTTGTGTTTGTTCGTGGTTATAGAACTTCTGTACTCCCTCCATCGGGATTTATTTGTGTATTTTTGAAATTCATAGACATTTTTTACTGCCTATATATTTAATATGGATCTCAAAAAATCTGAAATATTGATATTGTTTGATAAATTTCAATTAATTTATATTACAAAGTTCAAAAAATCATGGAAATATTACAAATTGGGAGATATAAACAATTAAAAATGTATGAATTTTAAAAATAAATCAACAAATTCGGACGGAAGAAAGTGGTGGGAACGGTCATAAAGTTTGTGTGCTGGGTCCGTCCTCTTCTGCTAAACCCAACCACCCCTATTCCATTACGTTTGGCCTTATATTGAGGAAAAAGAGTCCCACCCCCCGCTTTACAGCCCATGTACTTCTACGAATCTCACGCGTCTCTCTCTCCGGACCCATCTTCCACGTGCACCCGGGTCAAGTAATATGGTGTGTACTATAGGGTTCTAGCGCATAATCTGGAATGTCCAATGTGTTTTCAAACGGTAAAAATTATACTCCTATATAATTTGGATTGCACTACAGGGTTTCCGAACTAACCCTATTAATCTTTACATTGTCCATTTGTTGAAATTTTTTACCCATCTTCCCCATATCCCAATTCCCGTCTAATTAGTCCTTTCAGGGATCTCCGGTAAAATCAGAACGATACAAAGAATTCTCATCTGTTCCAATTTTTACCCATCTTCCCCATATCCCAATTCCCGTCTAATTAGTCCTTTCAGGGATCTCCGGTAAAATCAGAACGATACAAAGAATTCTCATCTGTTCCAATTTGTTAGATTATTTTGGGAGGAATATTTGGTTAAGCATGAACTTGGACCATAAAAACATATAGTATATTCTAAGTTCGTGAGTTTGCGAGTTTCGCGAAGAATTTTGTTATGCTGCTTCTAATTTTCACGTGCACAAAAAGTGTACCCTACAAAATTTGGTGTATTGACGTAGAATTTGGTGCATATAATTAATTAAAAGTAGGTTTTTTTAGTGTACTTTCTCTAAATACGTCACGAAATTACAAATACCTAGTAAAATTCTATATTATTTTTGGGTGAGGGGAGGCTCCTTAATACCTCCGCCATTGTCTGTGAGCACTAAAAAATCGAATCCGGGGGAGGTGCTGTGCGGTAGGTGTTGTGCGGCATGTTGTGCGGCAAAACTACGTCGTTTTGCTCATTTCTTAATATATCCAAAGGCCCTGTTTGGAGAGTTAAGTGTGGAGTTTAATTTTGGGTTCAATTTTAGGGGATTTAGGCTTTTTGGGGTAGGGTATAGTGGGTTTAGGCACTTGGATTTAGGCACTTTGGGTTTAGACACTTTGGATTTAGGCACTTTGTAATGATTTTTTCTTCCTCCAAACAAGACCCTTGGAAGCTTTGGAAGTGTGCTAAAAAATCAAGCAAAATGACGTAGTTTTGCCGCACAACACCTACCGCATAGCACCCACCCCGGATCCTAAAAAATCATACTCCAATTTGTTCTTTTTGCGTTTTGACTTGCCTTTAACGGGATAACGAGATGATTGATCGATGCGTGAGTAAAATGGTTTGGACAACGATCGAAACAAAAATAGAGTGAAACTTACCAAGGTTTATATTGTTCAAGGTTTATATTGTTCATCTAAATAGGAGTAATATTTTTGATATTTTTAATAGTCAAAATTTATTTTTATAAATATCACTTAGACAAGATGTTGTCTTCATAGTTCGTATTATAGACAAGAAATCAAAGTACCAAAAATACTTTTTAAACTATATATACAAAAGCCTAGGGTTACGGCAGTGGCATGACATGATCTCTTCGTGGACAGTGGTGAGTTGCGGTCCTGCGGCGGTGGCATGACGTAGTTCACTACTTTTCCGATGAATATGATGGCGGTAAGATCAAGGCTGTTGGAGGTGGTTGTTTAAGGGTTTTTTCTTTCTGGACTTGGTGTTTCTTTTTTTTTTTTTTTTTTTCCTTTGAACATTTGATTAATTGGATTATTTTCTCATTTTTTCCGACGATATACTGATCATCGAGTTTCTCCCCTGGTATATACTATGTTGATGGCTACTGAAAAGCATGTTAAAATGGACCCACATAAAGGTTGGGACCTTCATTCGAACGCCGATACATATACTGATGTTTTTAGGCCAGCATTGTTTGGTTAAAAACCTCCTCTCTCACATTTCGTGGGGTGTTCTCCCCCATCCCCACATTTTTGTGTGAGAGATGTGTGGTCTTTGTGAAATTATCCTATGTAGCATTTTTGCCTTCATTATTGATGTTCAGCGTTGTTTGGTGGCCGTGTGAAAAAGACACGCTTCTTGGGCAAATTTTCACACTTGATGAAAGTCGGTCAAATTTTTTTTTTTTTGTCTTTCGAATAATGTTAATTGTTTCCAATAAATTATTAAGGTTTGTATTTTTCGTCTACATAATATTTGATGATATATTTTTAACAGGTAAATTTTTTATTTTTATTTATAAAATATCAATTAGGTAAGATGTTGTTATCTTCCCCGTACTTACAAGAATTCAAAAACACCAAAAATACTATATATAAACAGTTTAATAGCAATAACTAGAGCCTCTATGATATTCATTTGCCCCGAGGCAGTTTTCTTGAGAGAGAGATTCATGGGAAGTGCACATGCAAGGTACCTTCGTGCCATCAATCTCGACAATCAATGGTTCAAATATTTTTGTTAAACTCTTATGGCTAAGTGCTAATGCGTTTGCAAATCTAAACAATCAATTATCGAGATACGAATGTGCCCTCCAGAGTGAACTACAGAAAATGCCCCGCAGGATCCCGGCCTCCCGGGTTTACATTAGGAGTACATTGTTCACATTCAAAGTTAGGAAATTCTCTTAAATAAAAACTGAGCTATTATTACTCGGGATTTCTTCTTGAAAGATCAACAACTACTAGTTCTTTGCCCAACGCATAGTTCTTGGTCTGTCTATTGGCAGGGGTCGCACTGAGCCTACTCGTGTATGTGCTCGCGTCTAGATTTTGATTGATTTGGTTTAATCTTGTTTTTTCGTGATTAAATCTGTACTACAGTCGGACTTTTATATACTATGAATTATGAATGAATGAAATCGACTCTTCCCCAAAATAAAAATACTGAGTTCGTGATTGGAACGGCCATGATGAGATAGGCCCTTTGCTGTTAACACCAACGACACTTTTTAGTTTGGACTCATTAGGCAAAAAGCCTGAAGCAGAGTCCCCACTCCCCAACCCCTTCACCGAAACTCTACTAGTCAACAAAGGAGCTGCCAAAAAAAATGGGTCCACTTCACATAACTATTTGTCTGCCCCACATTTTCACATGCCTTTGTTAACTCCTTTATTAGTCATCGTCCACACTCCCACACACAAGTGGCCAAGATCATTTTGCTTTTCTTCTTGTTTTCCATTTTTCAAAAGTATTACCACATGGGCAAAACCCAACAATATGTATTATTGAAATGTTGGTCTTGGGAGAAAAACTTGGGTTTCGAGAGGGTAGCATCTGCCGTGGTGCGCTTTCTGCACATTGGGGCGATCCAAAAGTATATTGGACGGTCCAGATGAAAACACTCTCTCACCTCTTCCTCTCTCCAAATCTGGACCGTCCAATACACTTTTGGACGGCACAGATGTGGCGAAGGGCACCACGTGGTGCCTTATTTGCACCCAAGTTTTTCTCTGGTCTTGGACTCCATTTATCTATCTTGAGTTTTGTTCAATGTGAAATTATGCAAAGGTGGAATAAGTCCTAGAGGGGGGTGAATAGGGCTATCAATTAAAAGATTCAATGTTACCAAGAGATTCACATTCACCCCAATTCCATGGCTATTTAATCAAACCAACAATTTCAATGCAAAGTAAATAAAGCAAAGGCACAAAACACGAGGATATACGTGGAAACTACTTAGGGTCTAAATACCCTAAGCATAAAACCACGGCCTAATCTACTAATTGCTATAAATCAAAAGGTTAAATCAAGAGTTACAAGATTAGGAATTACCAACTTGCCCCAAGCTACACCTAACTCCACTCCTTGATTTAGCTCCCCGAGCCCCTTCTTGATTCCATAGCCTCCACGAGTCCAACACCCCTCGATCTCCGTGTCAAAGACGGCTCCGGATCACCCGCCCACGTAGATATGTAGGCAACACACCATGATGTATGAAAGATATGATTTTTATGAAGATTTTTGAAAAACAAAATCAACCTAGAGTAGAGAGGAAGACTCTAGATTGAAGAAAGATGAGAAGAGCAAGCTCAACCCACCAAGAACATCAAGTTTCACAAGGAGAAGAAGGAGACACTCTCTCTCTAAAAAGGGGGCTGATTTTTCCAATGAATGTCTACCCTAAAATGAGAGAAAAATGGCTTTTATATGTGTGCTTTTCGTGCTCCCAAAGATAACCAATGAGAAGAGGACACAGGAGCGTCAACTGACGCGTGCTAACGCTTATCCAACCCGCTTCAAAAAATTGGACGGTCAAGATTTGTACACATGTACAAAAATGGCTTAATCTCAGGAGCGTCATCTGACGCGTGCTAACGCTTGTCTTGCGCTCTCTGAAAAATATGAACGGTCAAGATCTAGCCACATGTCCAATGAAGACCAAAACACAAACACAACAGCAGACGCTAGGAAACGCTAGAATGCTGCCTCAATAATGCCTTAACCAAAAATGTGAATTTTCATGCAAGAATCAATGCACTCTCCTAATGTACGAAATGGAAGCATGAACCATGAAAATTGCAAGCCACATTTGTGAAACCTATATGCACATGATCGATGCATGAATATACCTTCCCGGAATAGCATCAAAAGACTTAGTGCTGCATCAATCTTGTCAATGAAGCTTGAAAGCACAAGAGTGGAGCATCTAGACTCAAACACTTAGAACTCTACCACCCACCCCATTACAAACAAAAATGGTTTGACAAACCCGGAAATCGCCAATAAACCTAACACAATGGCTTTTACAACTTCCCAAGAAGCTTGTACTTCAAATTCACCTTGTAGTTGATAGACAGTGGAGATTAAATTGGACACAACTCAAATAATAATTTTATTGAAAGTGGTGGAATTATACACACACAATCTCACAATATCCTTATGCGCAGGGGCGGATGCTTATGGGGCACAGGGGGGTCACGTGACCCCCTGAAATTCCAAAAATTAGTTTTTTTTTTTGAGTTTGTGAAAAATTTGAGTCGTTCAATGGCCTTGAGATAACTTTTCGATTGCGCTTGTAAAAAATCAACTCAATCGGGATAATTATTGGTAGTTGATCGAATCTTTTGATTTTCATTCAGAATTTAGTTTGATAAACGCGTGCTCAATTTCATCGTGATCTGAACCGTAAGTCTTATTGCGAAGAGTATTGATAGAAATTTTTTTCTTATTCGACAATGATAGGTATCAATTCAGTTCACATTTTTTAAACTATCTTTGCGTTTTGATAACCATACATGTCAGATCAAAATAATTCTCTTCGCAACAAACTTTACAATATCTATGATTCAGATCATTGGAATACCTGACACACAATTATCAAACTTGTCTTTAAAATTCATTTTGAACTTAGGGTCTTAAATTCTGAATGAAAAATTAAAAGATTCGATCAAGTACATATAATTATTCAATTCAACTGAATTTTTATAAGGCAATTGAAAATTCATTCTAAGGTTATTAAACGACTCGAATTTTTCACAAGACCAAAAGTGACCCCTACGTGGAATTCCTGGATCCGTCACTGCTTATGCGGGTTTATCTCTCACACACTCTAATGTTTCTGATAATCTATCGCTTTCCTATGTAGGGCCAATAACCAGGTGTGAATTCTTCCAGGATGGACACTTTTTTCATTTTCTTTCTTACTAAGGCCATGTTCCACTAATTGGTTTTTTAGTTTTTTGGTTTTTTTTTATCTTTAGTTTTTCAAAAAACCAACTAGTTCCACTAACAAGTTTTTGGTTTTTTGGTTTTTTTAGTTGTGTTATGAAATTACAAATCTACCCCCTCTACCCAAACAACTATTGCTCTCTTTTTTTTGAAGGGAGGGCAGATTCGTAATTTTACATGATTAAGTACATGTACTTGATTGTGCAATGATTTGGTTTTTTTTAGGTTAGTGGAATGAAGTGGTTTTTTTGTTGGTTTTTTGTGGGGGTTTTTTTAGTGGAATGAAATAATTTTTGATTTAAACAAAACTAATTTTTTGTTAGTGGAACATGGCCTAAGTTTTTGGCCGGTGGTCAACCTTTACAGCTTCCATGAAGCTTCCTCTTCTTGAACACATAACATGTACGTGTTTCTTTAGGGCCAGGTATGAAGCTCCTGGAAGATTCAAGATTGATTTCCAACATCCCCTCAATCTGTCTGCTTCTTTTTTTCATTAGAGTCTCTTTCTTCTCTGTATTTCTTCTCTGCGCAAAAACAGAGCACAGTAGGGCTCTGCTCTGGCAACCCGTGTGTGTACCTCAGTAGTCCGTTTTTCACACCGATCGCGCCGGTGTACTCGTCTTCTCAAGGTACGTCTATTTCTTGGATCAAAATCAATTTTTGATGATTTTGATTTTTGACCCGTGTTAGGCGTCATGTTTTAGTCCCAGTCTTGGGCTCTGATACCACTGATAGAAAGTGGAGATTAAATTGGACACAACTCGAATAATAATTTTTTTTGAATTATACTGACACAATCTCACAATACCCTTGTGCAGCTTTATCTCTCACACACTCTAATTTTTTCTGATTTTCTATCTTTTTCACACTTTTGCTCTCAAACAAATACATCTATATGGGGCTAATAACCAGGTGTGAATTCTTCCTGGATGAACACGTTTTTCATTTTCTTCCTTAGTTTTTGGCCGTGTTGACCGGTGGTCAACCTTTACAGCTTCCCATGAAGCTTATTTTCTTCGTGTTTCTTCAGGGCCATGTATGAAGCTCCTGGAAGATTCAAGATTGATTTCCAACGGTAGTGATCAGATCTTGGACTCCGTTTGTCTCTCTTGAGTTTTATTCAATGGCTTCTACAAGTTCCCAAGAAGCCTCTACTTCAACTTCTCCTTGTCGCGATCAGATCTTTTTGAGCTTCAGAGGGGAGGACACTCGGAAGAATTTTGTTGACCACCTCTACACAGGATTGAACTACGCAGGATTTCAAACTTTTAGAGATGATGATGGAATTGAAAGAGGAGAGCACATCAAGTCAGAACTGCAAAAGGCAATTCAAGAGTCCAGGATAGCATTGGTTGTCTTGTCAAAGAACTACGCATCTTCAAGTTGGTGCCTTGATGAAATTGTGATGATCCTCAAATGCAGGAGTACTATCTCTGGATACATAGTTCTTCCCCTTTTCTATCACGTGGATCCATCCAACGTGAGGAACCAATTGGGAAGTTTCAAAGAAGCATTTAGGGAACATGAAAAGAAAATTGAAGCAAAAAGTGGTGAAATGAGAAATGAATGGATAAGCAAGGTAGAGGAATGGAGGGAAGCGCTCAAAGAAGTTGCTGATTTAGGTGGAATGAACTTGCAGGATCTAGCTGATGGGTAAGTAATTTCCTCCCAGGTCCTTTTTTCCTAGTGATATGCAACAACACTGTTTTCGGAGTATTTGTGCTTCATAATTTCATATCATAAGTATAAATAATAATTGGAAAGAATGATTTGGCAATAGATCCACAAAGTTGTGTGGAGCTTTGGTCCTGATTTAGGCCGGCTGGCTTTGTTCCACCCATTTCTTAACTTCCCTGTGTCTCTCTCCACTTCATTCAACTAATTCCTTCAATATTTCAAGCTCTCTTTCTAACAGGAGCATTGACTTTTTATTGCAATTAAATCAAAACAATATTGATTGCTAATTTTCATTCATGACTTCTTTTTTCATTTTTCACTATTGACGAATTGGGTATTATTTTTACGGGTTCAATCATCTCTTCAGGTTATTCATAATATTTGTTTCATTTATATTTACATGGTTGAAAAGCCACCATTACTGTAGGAGCTCTTGCAATGAATATAAATATTATGGATACTTTTTCTTCCTTCACATATAGTGTCTTTCCGGTTCGATACATGTGAAAGAAAAAAAGGCACCAATGTGACCTTTTTTTTCTTGTTATTCCGTGCATCGAATGGGCACAACACTAGTATAAGAGAACATGGAGTTAATAGATGAGAAGGAAATTGACAGGACGAATCGGATGCTTTGAGCCCGAGATCCAAATTTTCAACGCATTTTTATTTTTTTCAGATTACACTTTTGAACGCTGGAGGATTAGGTGAGAACGCTGCTGAAAAGAAATGGATGTCGCGCCTTAATCTTTTAACGGCTTTTCTGTGAAAAAGAATTACGCATACTCCATATTCATAGCATTTTTTTTTCTTGCTCGATGAAAGAAGAGTTCTATTGAAATTCAATAAGGGTACATCGAAAGGGGGAGGAGGGGGAGGGGTAAAGGGTCAACATAAAATTGAAAACCCAACATCTAAGGGGCCTAGGCCCAAGCATATGAGGGCAAAGCCCAAAATCATCAAACAAAGCAAAGGGGCTGAGCCCAGCCCACAGAGGGCCAGACCCAGCCCAATCACCAAAATCAAACCTAAACGCCATCACTGAAACAGACCAGCCGATCTGCCACCTGCCACCACGCGAATGACGTCGTCCCCCATAACAAGCACAACCCAGGCTGAAGCCGAACGGAACCCACGTCGCTGTGCATCCCACACATTCCGGCAACCCAAAACCCACCAAGGATCGTGATTAATCCCCATACAAGATGGCCCAAGACCCGGGCCTACCCAGCCTCCCCATAGGGCCGGCCTTGCCGACGAAGGGCCGCCGCAGAGCTGCCACCACAAGCCACAGACCACGGCAACAAATCGTAACCACGCCGTTACGTAGAACCAAAACCACTCAGAAGTGGATTGGGGGGCAACTCGACCAAGCAGACCTTAGATCCAGACCAACCTCGCCGTTAGGCAAAACCGGAAACTCCAAGTGAGATGACCAATGGTGGTCGGAGAAACCAAGGAGAGCAAGGAGGAGAAAGGGTGAACAGAAACAAGAGGAGAGTCAGCGAGGGGAGGCGCGTGGAGAGAGAGAGAGAGAGAGAGAGAGAGAGAGAGAGAGAGAGAGAGTTTTCGGGGGGAGAGAGATAATTCTGTTCCTTATTCAAAGCATTCTTGGAAAAACGATATAAATCAATGGTTTAGAAGTGGATTTTGTTGCAGTGCGTATTCACTTAATTGTGACAATTTCATTTTAAAAATAGATTTCGCTCATTGCTAGGCTCACCAAAATATTTAAACAAATATTTCCTTTTTCTAACATGTATTTGGTATCTCAGAGAGTGTGAGATCTGTGAGGCTTAGCACTGTCATCAAAGAGAGTATAATTCTAGACTGTAGAGGGAGACATTCTTCTCTTGTAAAGCTTGTTTATGGTAATTGTTCCAATCACCTAATTTTTGGGGACCATGTAAAAATCCTCTAGTTTTGTGTTGTTTTTTTTTTAGGTATAACAACCTATAGAAAAAGTGGAAAAAAAAATATCAAAGTTTAAATAAGTATACAAAAGACGAAAAAAATTCAAAAAATATTGTCTTTTAGTGTCTATTGCATTGTCTGATATGACTTTTTTCCAAATGTGGATTACATTTGTATACTTTTCAGATTCCCTTTGTTGAGGTGAAGATGTGATGGAAAAAATAATGAAGAAAAGCTATATAAAAAATAAACCTAGGATTTTGCGATTTCTAGCTATTTGAGATTGTGATGCATATTAATTCATCTAATTCTCCAATCCCAGTAATTTTACAGAACATTGGTCTTTCTTACCAAATAGCAAGATTAGGGAAGCTGATTAGCAAGAAAAAGAGTTTTGTTTTAGGAACCAATAACTAATTACTGCCAAACGCATCTTTTAGAATGTAGATTCCGTTAGTTTTTCAACAATGTGAATAGCTAAATAAATTCTCCATATTACTTTAGAATTTTCCGTCTACTTCAACTCTGGGTTATCATTCTTATGGTGCTTCTTTCCATCTTGATTGCAACTATCAGGCACGAGGCAAGGTTTATCCAGAAAATTATCAAAGTAGTTGGTGACAAACTAAGTCGCACTGCCTTGCACATTGGCCCCTATGCGATAGGAATACCTGCTCGTGCTAGAAAAATTCAACTTTGGTTAGAAGATGGATCGCCTGATGTTGGTCTAGCTGCAATTTGTGGGATGGGAGGAATAGGGAAGACTACCATTGCTAAGTTCCTATATAATAGGAACTTCTCGAGATTTGATGGCAGCAGTTTCCTTGCAGACGTAAGAGAAGTTTCAAAACAACGGGATGGTTTGCCTAGATTACAAAGACAACTTATTGCAGATATTTTGAAGGGAAGGAGTGAAAAGATATTCCATGTTCATGAAGGTATTGAGAAGATTAAAAGTGCCTTGAGGTTCAAAATGGTTCTTGTGGTTATTGATGATGTTGATGAGCCGGAACAATTAAAAGCAGTGCTTGGAATGCGTGATTGGTTTTTTCGAGGGAGTAAATTCATTATAACCACTCGGCATGAGCACTTGCTAAAGCCTCATGAAGGCTGGAAGGTGCACAGGATTGAAAAATTGGATTATTATGAGTCCCTTGAGTTCTTTAGTTTGCATGCCTTTGGGCAAAGCAATCCTGTTGATGATTATGCGGACGCCTCAAGCTTGGCGGTCCAATATTGTGAAGGACTGCCATTGGCAATTGAAGTTTTGGGCTCTTCTCTAGCTGGAAGAAACTTAGAAGTGTGGGAATGTCAGTTAGAAAAATTGAAAGAAATACCTGACAACAATATCCTTGAAAAACTCAAAGTGAGCTATGATTCTTTACCAGACGATGGCGACAAAAAAATATTCCTCCATCTTGCTTGTTTCTTTGTTGGATTCGATAAGGACTATACAGTTACAATCCTAGACGGATGTGGATTTTACACACTTGTTGGGATTGAAAATCTCATTGGCAGATGTCTAGTGACAATAGATGAATCCAACAAGGTGGTGATGCATCGTTTGCTTCAAGAAATGGGAAGAGAAATAGTTCATCAAGAATCACCCGAGAACCCAGGAGAACGTAGTAGACTGTGGAATCACAAAGACTCCTATAAAGTTTTAAGACAAAATAAAGTAAGAACTGCATGTGCTCCTATCGTATATATTGTAATTGTTCTTACGTGTTGTTATGCTATTTACTAATCAATGGTCTCTCTCTCTCTCTCCCCTTCAGGGAACGAGTAAAATCCAAGGCCTCATTCTTGATATGGGTTTATTGAAGGATGATGAATCTTCCAACAAAGTGTTTGCTAATAAAAATAACAGTTTAGAAAAATTCTTGGAAAACTCACTATTGTCAACTGTAGGAAACTGGCTTCAGAGATGTTGTTTTGGCTCCCAAAATTCGGTTGGCATTGCCCAAGCAAATTCAAATCAAATAGCTTTCGAAGCTGATGCATTTGCTAAAATGGACAATCTAAAACTTTTGCAGCTCGGTCATGTACAAATAATCGGAAGTTACGAAAATTTCCTGAAAGAAATAAGATGGTTGTGTTGGCATGGCTTCCCCTTTCAATCCATAGATTCCATACCCAGTCATTTCCCATTGGAGACCGTGGTTGTGCTTGAGATGCCTCATAGCAACTTGAAGATTTTGTTCGGCAGAACTCAGGTAATTATTCAGTTTTCCTCTTTCACTTCTTAATTTTATAGGAAAATTAATGGAAGCATTAAATTTGACAATTTTTTTTCTTGTACGACAGTTTCTCGTGTTACTAAAAATTCTTAATCTCAGTCACTCGCATAGCCTTGCTTCGACTCCCGACTTCAAAGCACTCCCCAATCTTGAAAGATTGTTACTTGAAGATTGTACAAGGTTGGTCGAGATAGACGAATCCATCGGACAATTGGAGAGACTTGTTTTGTTAAATTTAAGATATTGCAGCAATCTGAGGAGGCTTCCGAAAAGCATTGGTATGTTAGAATCGTTGAGAACACTTGACATCTCTGGTTGCTCAAATCTTGAGAATTCACCAACCGAGATGGGGAATATGGATTCTCTACCAGTGGTAGGAGCAGATCAAGATGTACCTGGGATGAGTCGATCACCCTATACAATTGAGAATGTGAAAGCCCAGCATTTGTTCGTTTGGCCTTGGCTATTGAAGCCGAGAAGAAATCCTGACCATTCATGGGCATCTTCTTTACCTCGGTTCTTAGTAAGCCTAAATCTAAAAGGCTGCAATCTATCAGACAATTCTTTCCCTAAAGATCTTAGCAACTTATCCTCGTTGCAGAAATTAAGTCTGAGCCAGAATCACATAACTAGCCTCCCAGATTTCGTCAGAGGTCTTACTAAGCTCCAAATCCTTAATGTAGCCCTTTGTGAAAAGCTTCGGTCGTTTGTAGTAGTACAAGAGCTAAAACAATTCTCAGTCAGCCTTTGCAAGTCGTTGGAGAAGGTAACTTTTTTGTCACCTGCATTTGCAGAAATGTTGATGGTCCGAGAACAAGGATCGTGGAAGAAAACTACATTTCTATCGCCTGCATTCAGCTCAGATCAGGAGTACGAGGTATATTGCATTGGCAGGAAGGAACCAAAGCCTTTCTCCTATTTTGGGTGTGATGGTCTGGCAGAAATTTCAGGTAAATTCAAGTTGGAACCCCTAGAAAATGTCGATGAAAATATCATTAACAATCTGGGCTTGTTCAACTTGGGATCAATGGGGAACCTAGATGTACTGCTAATGGGGATCCATGACACGTTGCAAAGGATTCCTCCACAGGTCTCTCTCTCTCTCTCTCTCTCTCTCTCTCTCTCTCTCACATTTCGTATGATAGTCTAACTTGTGCCTTTCTTTGGCGTAGGGGTGTCATGAACAATATGTATTCTACACTTATCTTCCGGGAAGCAAGGTTCCCGAGGGGTTTAATCTTACTACTAAAGGATCTTCCTTGTCTTTTACTGCATTAGGTCATAATTCAAGAATTCGAGGCTTGAGTTTGTGTACTGTATATGAACGTTCTCCCAATATTTTTCACGGTTTACCGTCTCTGCTTAGCCCTATTTACTTGAATACTGTTATTAGTAACACCACCAAGAGATTGATTTGGAGCCATTGCCCAATAGTCACTGGCATTCCAGAAGATGGGGATCATATGGTTTGGTTGAGCTATTGGAAGTTTGAAAATCAGGTGGAAAGTGGCGATGAACTGAATATATCAGTGTCTATGATGGAAAGATTACAGGTAAATGAGGTAGGAGTCCGACTTCTATATGAAGTGGTGGAAGCAGAGATGATTAATACACCACAAATTCCATCAACCAGTGAAATAGAACAAGAAGAAGTACCAGAAGACATCTTTCGCTATGGACTTTCTTTGCCGGGGAATGCTTCTTCAGATCAGAGAAAAACTCAAGTCTTTACTTTTGGCGCCCAACAACTTGATTTAATCCCAACTCTTCAATCGGGGCATCCAACTTTGAAATACTCCAGAAACTGCCCAAAATGGTTCCATGTGCTAGGTAACGTGCGTTGAGTGAGGATTATTCAAAAGTCTTGTTGCTACTTTCCAGCATTATTCAATCTTTGACGTGTCCTTAAATCGTAGCAAATGCGGTGGTTGCTAATTTGGTATGCACCATATACCCCATCCATCCATTAAGTGTGGGGTTCAAGTCACACCACAATTGGGGAAATGGCGTACTATTCCAGACGTACTACGTGTCCTTAAACCGTAGCAAATGGCGTACTATTCCAGACAAAGATAGGTCTCGAATCCTCGAGAGTTCTTGAATCCATAAAAAGAAAGAGATTTAACTCAGGAATTATTATTGAATAAAAGGTACCGAATAATAGAGGTTACATGCCCTTTTATAGGGAAAACTAGCATTCCCTAGCAAAAACTTATGAAAAAATAAAATATCCTAAAAATTGGGGAAACTCCCAAAATTGAAAACTAGAAAGAAAAATAAGATCTTCCCAATTGGAAACAATGAAAACGGAATTACATGCTAAGAGTAATTCGTAATCTAATTATTACCTAAAATAACAAAATTACTAAATTGAAGGCCTAAATGAATGAATTTGGCCGAATTCCACCATCAGTCACGATTAGGGTGCTGAGTATTGATCGCAACGCGATTCTGCTTCAGCCCACCAAGTTTGGGCCCATTCCAAGTTCGTCGATATTTTGCCGAAATTGGCAATTTTCAATTAGAAGTTATTTGTGCCTCCTTTGCTTTGACTGGTCCAATTGATCATAGAATTGGGCCGCTACTTGTTCTGCATCAGATCGGATGCTACTTTTGGTTTGGGGTTCAATTCTCCACCCGCATTATTATCATTTTCTGTGTTGGGTCTGTCCATACGGGTTCCGTTCAATTTAAGTCAGTCAAATGGATCAGATATCGAGTTATTTACAATGGGATCGCATTATTTTGTAACCGTTGTGTACATGTTTAGCATTTGATAAACAAATATGTATATGTTATTTAGTTTTATTTGTGTCATTTTTGTGCTTGGCAGTTCATCGGAGACGCGAGAGAGTGATGCAAGAAATATTAAGAAAAAAGAAAGACAGCAGAAGCCACAGCCACTTGAAAATTTCTCGAGAACCTTAAATATGAGTTATGGTGCAATATTGGACAGTTATTCCATAGCCCAAGTGACACAGAGAGGAGCATGCCCATGACCAACTAAACCACCTGCTTAGGGTGTAGGTAAGTCTTAGTTTTGTAACTTTGTTTATTATTATTACTTTTTGATTGGTTCAATGTAATATGATGACTGTATAATGTAGACCTTGTTCAAATAAATCTTAGTGTAATATCCGGTGTACGTGGTATTTATTTTAAATACAACTGTTTAATGTTTATACACTTGTTTTCAAGCTGCGAAATATACAGTGAGTTAAAATTACACCTTGCTTAAAATAACACGGGTTGTGACTAGTGTTAGTGTAGCGTATATAATCTGTGCCCATCTAAGTTGGCTTATTTTTAACTCACTTATACTTGAGTTTCAAGAAGATATTACTTTGGCTTGTAGCTTAAATACATCATTATCACATTAATTGATGTATATAGGCACGATATTAGTACAAAATATCTTAAACCATTAAATATAAAGTAAGTGGTGGATCCGATACCCTAAGTTTCTCTTCACTTGCTAAAAAATATCTAAATTCTCTTTTCATAGCCAAATTCATGAAATCATTATAGTTCAATTAGTTTGGAA
Organism: Vaccinium myrtillus; assembly: GCA_016920895.1. NCBI lineage: Eukaryota > Viridiplantae > Streptophyta > Magnoliopsida > Ericales > Ericaceae > Vaccinium > Vaccinium myrtillus. Next base: position 14,320 of record JADGMU010001223.1, on the reverse strand, counting down.
ATCAATTTTTGGATTGATAGTAATTCTTAGTTGCTATGTGGATCGACACCCGTATTCCCACATTACTAATTTTGCGCATTTTACGGGTTATATTTGTATTGATTGTAACGTGATTAATTTTTGGAACTATGTTATTTACATTAAACTTCAAAATTGACATTTTCTGAAAAACTAAAAAAACGAATAGTAAAAAAGCTAACCAATACAAAATCATAAAAGCAAAAAAAAAAAAAAAAAAGGTTGTTCAAAGTTTACTGGTACAGTTTGGTGTCTTACGGAAAACATACCAAAGGAATAACCATGACTAGTTTGTGAAAAGGCTAATTGTCTTAGCTCTTCTGTTTCGTACGTACGTAATGTTGCTAAGGCCACTTTGTGCATTTATTGCCAAATGTTAGGTCTGTCTCCAATCCATCTGTTTCAGTGGTATTTTGGGAGCAGCCACTTTGTGCATTTATTGCCAAATGTTAGGTCTGTCTCATATCCATCCCCCGCCCAAACTCCCAATTATTGGGGACTAAATGGGTTATGTTATTGTTGTTGTTATTGTGATGTGTAACTCATAAGTCATATATGTAGAGGACATAATTTGGAAGGACTTTGGACTTTGGATTCAGAACTGAGGACTTTGGCCTACTAACATTTTGATAATTACTAACTTCAGAAATTTACATTAGTGTGGGGACAAATTAGTTACACCATTAAAATCTTTTTAATTAAACTTAACACGTAAGTTGTAACTTAATAAGACATTACATATTGCTGACTGTATGCATTGTTTTAGCTTATGATTAATTTAAAGTAATATTATTGAGGTAAAAATCCGAAAACTAGTAATGGATATGACTACAAGAATATTAACCGACCTGCCTTGCACGGCTCACCACCCCGTGGTCGCATGATCAATTCCCCTCGGCAACGATTTAACTTTGGGGCCAGGTCACCTCACGCAAACGCTTGAAAACAGTTATGATAGGGGCTGGAGAGATTAGACTGATTTATCGAGACATTCTTTATTTATAAATATATATATACAAAATATTAATGGAAGGAAATCCTGTGGTTACTCTAGAGCTAAAGGATGGCCCTTATAGTCGTTAGATGTGGGATTTCAGCTTTCAAGCTATTTACAAGGTCAGTCTGTGTTTAGTTACGGTTAACTTACATACAGAAACAAGTCCACAAAGCTAATGATTGTGGTTCAATCTGTAACAACGGCAAGTGCATACAGGTTATGAGTGAAGATATTAAGAATAATTTGAAAGATGTCTAGTTACATGTATCCCGATTGACCCAATATTGTTGTATTGTAGACATCCTTGCCGACTATTTCATTTGGTGTGAAATGTTTATTTAATTTCTGCACCTGTTTGCAGGTCATTCTTGATGCAAAGAGCCTTTCAAATGAACTGGTGATTACAAACACCGATAAAAAGCCATTTTCATTTAGCACGGCCCTGCATACGTACTTCCGTGTAAGAATCTCTCTCCACGATAAGACATCTTGTTTTCAATTCCTAATGAAGCTGTTCATCAACGAGGAATGGGGAGGGATTCAGAAAATAGATGTCAAAAGTAATTCATGTCAGAGATGAACAATATATGTAATCATTGCCGATAGCATGAAGCAATTATATGATGAAGCAAATAATCTGGTTCTTCTCCATTGATTTTGTAAATGTGAATTATAGACAATTAGATTGGCATGACTTTCTGCTATCATGCAGGCCGCTGTAATGGGGGCATCGGTGAGAGGTTTGAGAGGTTGCAAAACACTGAACAAAGATCCCGATCCTAAAAACCCATTGGTGGGTAAGGAGGAAAGGTCTGTATCAAAACCATATCACTTTTCCAATGCAAAGAATAGGCTTCATTTATCATAAGTTTGGTGGGTACAGAAGTTAAACGACTAGGCATTTACGCAGGAAGCTAATTGCATCCCCTGTTAACTCCGTTTCTCTTACCATAACTTGTTCGGAGGCGATGTCATTTTTGTCAAACCAATGGGACCAGATGTATTTGTCCAGATTGTGGAAGGATTCATTGTAATTTACCCTATTTTTTGTGTGTGTGTGTGTTTTTTCTTTTTTCATTTTAGGTAGTTTATCTTTTTGTGATTTTCAAGTCTTCACTACCGAAAGGAATTAAATTGCAGCCTATTTGCATTGTCCAAGAAACATGTCAAGTACAAGTTTTCTTTACTATCGAGTTTTGTAACTTTCGACATTGCAGGCAACGATCATTTGGGAGATATTTCTCTTTCTAACTCTTAATTTTCACAACTCAGGGATGTGGTTGCTTTTCCTGGATTCGTTGACTGTGTTTACCTTGAAGCGCCTGATGAATTACTCCTTGATAACTCTTTTGTTTAAGCAACATTTCTGCGTTAGCCATTTTTGCTTCGTATCCTCCTTGTTCGGGCAGCTGGACAGATGCTGTACTATGGAACCCATATCTGCAGATGGAAGCATGCTACAAAGATTTTGTTTGCGTTGAAAATGCTAAGGTGAGTGATCATTTTAAAAGATCAGAGTTTGATTGCATTACGAGTTGTTTTATGAGCATGGTATTATATGAGCACCAGAGCATGGTATTACTGTTTCTTGAAACGTTTCGCAAATGTTTCAGAAAAATGTTATAGGTAATGAAAAAATTCAAACTTTCTAGATCTGTTTGGAAGTACGAATTGAATTATGACTTCACCCTACAAAAATGCACTTTGAACTGTAGTGAATCTAGTGTAGTACATCAGTGACCTTATTTACAAAATTCTTCATTTACAAAATTCTTCCTTGGTATCCTTCGCTTCCATTCGCGTTCTCAATCTTTCCTATTGCAAATTTCTTATTAGTTTGGGATATCTTTAAAAGACGCTTTCATGCTTGCATTCTCGCCCACGCACGCGCATTTGTGACTTAGGTAATTACACTTAGAATTTCATTTATTATCTCAGACAAAATCGAAGAACATCTGGAACAATTTTTTGGTTGCACTACATCGCGTTGTGTCTTTTTGTTATGTTGTATCTGTGGAGTTAATACACTATCATTATTTATTAAGTGTTTCAGCAAAGTTGTTAATTCTATTGATGTATATGACTGCAGATTGGAAAAGTGCAGCTAGAGCCCGAACAATCTTGGACTGCTACCCAGCTGCTAAGTGTGGCCTGAAGCGTAGCCGAGCATGGCTTTTCTAGCTTGCACGCGAACAAATTTTGTGTTTTTCTCTCTTCTGTTCAATATTCTATTTCTCTTTGTGAAGAGTCGGCTATTGCGGTGACTATACTTGCCAATGCTAGTTTTTGCAGTTAATTGGCTAATGCAAATACACAAGTGAATATGGTATCCTGGCTCTCAAATAGTTAACTTTCAGATACTTGTTTTTCTCAACATCCATGATTTTCTCGAATTATGAAATATGCATCTCTCTTCTTAAACATGTACAACGGACAGTATGTGTTGGTTTTTTTGTTATGCGTTGCAAATCAAGGCTGAGTTTTCTTTTTCTGTTTCAAGGCGGGACGATTTTTGCTCGTGCTTGAAGAACAAGTTCAGCTAAATTTTCTCTTGTTCTTATTCAAACTCTTTTTGTCATTGGCCACATTTCATTTTTTACGGAGTTATAAGTAGGTTGAATTCTTTTTATGGAGTAGCTTATACAGTTATATGCTGAATCAAAGTGCAGTTCTCCTGAATCTTTCACCTGTTAATCTGGTACCATTTTCAATTTTGTTTTTGTCTTTCTCGTTTCAGTTTTTTGAATAGCACATAAGACTTATTAAGAAGGGTTCTTCAAGAAAACAAAAAAAAAACACAGACTCCAATGTACTTTTTTCACATCTATATTATAACGGAGAGCGATTTTTATCTCAATCATATTTTTTGTCCGAGTCATTACATTACATTTTATCCTTCTCTCTCTCTCATTTTCCTCCACCGGCCCATCACACCCAAAATTTCAAATCACATTCTCTCTCTCTCCTCCTTTCGAAAAATCCAAACCACATTCTCTCTCACTACCTCCTCTTCTTCCCCCTCTCTAAAATTCAAAGGACCATAAAGAACGGGCATGGGTTTATGCATGTGCACGGGCACAAACACAGGCACAAACACGGGCATGCACTTGTTCTTATACACTTATGCACATTTCTATACACTTTTCACACATTTCAATATATTTTGCGTCAGGCCAATGGGCTGATTTCTTTCCTATTAAGAAAACAATCACCAAAACTTTTGCATGAAGTGTTTGTGAAATATCCATGTTGTTTCCTGAATTTTCAGTGCGTATATGGATACTATTATATATATATAAGGGACAGTTCTAGGGACAACAAAAAACACATACTCGCTTTTGTTCCGGATTATATTGTGATGATCCAAATCGTTCACTTTGTTTAAATGTGTAAAATAGGATATTTTGTAAAAATTCTGCTCAATCGAATATCGATAAGTGCTTGATCCAAATAGTTTTTCAAGCAAGTGGAGGCTAGCTCATGCGATAGAGCCTTTGGATGCCTCACACTGAATCTCGGACCGAGTCCCAATCCCCCCTCCACCATGTAATAGATTAGGAATGACGAATGACAAAAAAAAAATAGTTTATCAAAAAACTTGATAGGAACTCTTGCTCTCAAAATTGTCTTGATCGAGCACTTACCGATATCGAAATGAGTTATTTTTTTATGGGTATCCTTAAAAACATGTTCGGATTATTAGCGTGGGGCCCGAAACATGTTTTTTTTTTTTTTATCTATTTTATTGTCGCGTTCCTATATATATATATACAATCAGCTTCCGGTCCAGGCTCCCGGAATTAACAAAATTCGGACCAAACGATCAGGGCCGTTGGATCTAATCCAACGGCTGTGGAAATAAGGGAGAATTCGCGGGTCAATTACGGGTTAAAAAGGTACCGGGTTGCTCCTAACCGGGTCACTATAAATTCAAAGGGCCACCCATTTCCAACCATTTCTACGTTTACCAGAGAGAGAGGCGATTCAGAGAAACTCAATCGAAGAAGACGAAGAACGCGAGAAACCCTCATTCGAGGAAGAAGAAGAAGATCTAGGTACCAATCGAACTCGTCTTCTTCATCTTGCTCTCTATTTCGTGTTCTTTTTCAAAAACCCTAACCCTAACTTTTTGAAAAAATACAGGTCGAACGGAGAAGACGAAGCTCGAACGCTCCAGGTCTCTCTCTCTCTCTCTCTCTCTCTCTCTCTCTCTCGTGTTCTCTGTGTTCAAAAGGTTTGGGGATTTGTTTTTGCAAAACCCAAAACCCTAGCTTTTTGAAAGAAGCGATCTAGGTCCGTGTGTGTGTGTATGTGTAGTTTCTATGTGTATCTGTGTATGTGTGTGTTTCCTCTTTCTCTTCATTTTTCAAAAACCTAGATCTAAGAAATTTTGAATAAAATTTCGAAATTTTAGTTATGGCTTGACTAATTTAGTTATGTGCAAATGCCTAACAATAGACAATAATGTGGCTTGAGTATACTCTGATCTTGTTCTTTTTCCTTCATTTCCTGGACCTTAATTTAGTTATGGCTTGACTAGTTTACACTCCCACGTGGTTCTCATTGTTAATGCCTGTATTATGTTGTTTATGGTGTCTTAATACACTCTTGGGGTTTATCATTTGAGGCACAATTGGCAGCTGTATTTGGTTCTTTGAAATAGCACCCATTGTTTCTTTGGCAACTGTATTTAAGCTTTTGTACAAGACTTTATACACCTTTTGTAATATGATGTTTTATAGTAGTTTCTACATGTACACATGATATTTGTTCTATAAAAGTAAAGGGAAAAAAACTGTGAAAATTGATGTGGTAAAAACTAACAAATAACAACTAAAGAAACTCTTTTAGATTTGACCAATAGCAACCCTAGCCCTCACACAGTATTCATTCTTGTATGAATTGAAGGTGTTCTGGTAAAGACAAACTGAGTTCATGTGCATATACCAAAACTTCTTCAATCAAATTTCAAAAAAATTTTCAAAATTTCTTAGATCTAGGTTTTTGAAAAATGAAGAGAAAGAGGAAACACACACATACACAGATACACACAGAAACTACACAGACACACGGACCTAGACCGCGTCTTTCAAAAAGCTAGGGTTTCGGGTTTTGCAAAAAAAATCCCCAAACCTTTTGAACACAGAGAACACGAGAGAGAGAGAGAGAGAGAGAGAGAGAGAGAGAGAGAGAGAGAGAGAGAGAGAGAGAGAGAGAGAGAGAGAGACTGGAGCATTCGAGCTTCGTCTTCTCCGTTTGACCTGAAACTTCAAAAAGTTAGGGTTAGGGTTTTGTGAAAAAGAACACGAAATAGAGAGCAAGATGAAGAAGACGAGTTCGATTGGTACCTAGATCTTCGTCTTCTTCCTCGAATGAGGGTTTCTCGCGTTCTTCGTCTTCTTCGATCGAGTTTCTCTGAATCGCCTCTCTCTCCTTTCTCTCTGGTAAACGTAGAAATGGTTGGAAATGGGTGGCCCTTTGAATTTATAGTGACCCGGTTAGGAGCAACCCGGTACCTTTTTAACCCGTAATTGACCCGCGAACTCTCCCTTATTTCCACAGCCGTTGGATTAGATCCAATGGCCCTGATCGTTTGGTCCGGATTTTGTTAATTCCGGGTGCCTGGACCGGAAGCTGATTGATATACATATATATATATATATATATATATATATAGGGTTTGCTTCACATCCGGACTTTTAATTTCCGGACCTCATGATCCAAACATTTTTTTGACGATCCGATCCGTCCAATGTGTTCAGAAGGTGTTTTCAAGGGTCCTCGCGAAAAATCTTCAAAAAAAAAATACCGGGAAGGGCTTGATCCAAGCAGTTTTCGCAAAAAATATATATTTACATTTTTGCGAAAATTGCTTGGATCAAGCCCTTCCCGGTATTTTTTTTTGAAGATTTCCCGCGTGGACCCTTGAAAACACTTTCTGAACACATTGGACGGATCGGATTTTCCAAAAATAATTTGCAACACAAAAAGAACATTTTTTTCTTATTTCCGGGAGGTGTGGATAAGAAGATTTCTGTATATATATATATATATATACACCACACTTCCTATCCAAACTCCCGCATTTTATTAAGTTACGGACCTCCACTTTCCGGACCAAATTTTGACGATCCGAACCGTTAGATGTGTTTAAAACGTGATTTTAAGGTCCAACGCGAAGATTTGGCAAAAAAAAAAAACCCGGAAGGGCTTGATCGGGCCAGTTTTTCACAAAAACGCTATTATCGTCAAAATTTGGTCCGGAAAGTGACTAAAAGGTGGAGGTCCGTAACTTATTAAGTTAAGGGAGTTTGGATAGGAAGGGGACTGTATATATATATATATATAGGAGAATGATCTCCTAAGGGCTCCCTTAGCCAAATTCCGTGCGGACCAAGCCCTTCCGGATCAAATTTTGACGATCCGAACCGCTCAATGTTTTTAAAATGCATTTTTAAGGGTCCACGGAAAATATTCAAAAAAATACCCGGAAGGGCACCTTCACACAACAAATGCACATATGGAAAATGCATTTTAAAAACATTGATGCGGTTGGATCGTCAAAATTTGATCCGGAAAGTTGAAAAAGGGCTTGGTCCGCATAGGAATTTTGGCTAAGGGAGCCCTTAGGAGATCGGCTTCCTATATATATATATATATATATATAGGATGGCGATCCATTGAGGACTCAAACAAAATAAAACACCTTTCCCGATCAAATTTTGAATCCGAACCACTCAATGTTTTTAAAATGCATTTTTAAGGGTCCACGCGGAAAATCTTCAAAAAAAAATACCAAAAGTTGATCCACTTTTGTTAAAAACACTCAAAATTTGATTTTGAAGATCCGGAAAGTCGTTTCGAAGGTGAGTCCGTATGAAATTTTGTTTGAGGACTCCTCAAGATCGGCTTTATATATATATATATATATAGGGACAAACAATAAAAATGAAAAAAACAACATGTTTGGACTTCAAAAAGTCACCTTTCCGATTGAATTTTGAAGATCCGAATCTAATTAAAACATGTTTTTAAGGGTCCACATAAAAATAAAAAAAATCCAGAAATGACTTCATTCGAGTAGTTTTCACGTAATTAAAAGACATTTAATTCCTTTCTCCTTTTCCAGGTCTAGAGCACATAAAAAAACTTTCTTTACTCGGCTTAAAAGCCAAAAACTGGATTATTGGATTATTCGTTTTGTCTTTATTCAAAAAAAATTTGCATTTTTTAGTTTTGTGTCAAGATTTTGTGGTTTTTGGATTCCTCTCGTCGAGACGAATCCAAAGAGTATAAAATTGTGGTCAAAAGTAATACTGTAGTTTTTTGAATAAAGCCGAAAATAAACCAAAATAAACCAACTTATTGGTTTAATTTTGGCTTTATTCAAAAAAATTTGAGTTTTGACCATAATTTTATATTTGTTAGATTCGTCTCATCGAGAGGAATCCAGAAACCACAAAATCTTGACGCAAAACTAGAAAATGCAATTTTTTTAATAAAAGACAAAACGAATAATCCAATAATCTAGTTTTTGACTTTTAAGCCAAAGCAGCCCACAGTCCCTTTACTGAAATTGTACTCGGAAATCAAAATCCGTACGTGTCTATGAAAGTGTGAATCCGTTGAAATTTTCGACCTATCAATCTTTCTATAGTGCGAAATAAGGCGACTGGTCAATACCGGTAGCAAGTCACCATTTTGAATAGGAAAATTCTTATTTTTTGGGTGTTATAACACCACACCATTTTTTACTTAATACTCTGAATTTTGTCCTTTACCTAAGTTTTTTTTTGTAGTGGTCAACATTTTACAAAACAAGACCAACGATAAGGGGTATCATTATTACTGTTCAAACAAATGGATTTTCATAATGACCATGTAGTATTTGGCAGTAAAACAGAAATATTGGCCAAAGCTTTTCCCCAAGGTTCTGTCTTTGTCCAAAAGAACATGGAGCCCACAAGAACATGAGTGTGTTTGGGTCACGCGTGTCTCCGTGGGAAAAATGATTTTGGTAACACCCGGTTCTGAAGATTACTGACGCGTGTCTCCGTGGGAAAAATGATTTTGGTAACACTGGCAGGAAGATTACCAGCTTCAAGCCTTTAACAGGTAGCAGGAGAGAGAGGGTGGGAATGATGAAAGGCTGAGATTCAATTGGGAGATACAATGGTCCAAAACAATTGGGGGCACCGGTGTCCCAATACCACTTTGGGGTACCACAACTGGATTCATTTTCCCAAGAATCCCAACACCCAACACTATTGACGAGGTTGCCTTATTCACCGTTCCTACTGAAAGGGGCTGTCTACAAAAGTCCCATTTCGGGGTCCTATTGACACCTTATTGCAATAATTTGAATTGATTATTTTGTAAGAGTCGCATAATAGTGTGTTTACGCAAAAAATTAGCTTAACTCGGCATCAATAGTTATGTCAAAAATTAAATTTGGGAGCAAAACAAAAAGCCTGTATCATTTCAGAAGTTCAATTTTCAGAATGACAATATACGCCGGAAATAACATATTAGAACATAAAATTATAGACCCGGCATGCAATTATAGACGATGAAAGTGTGATCAACATAACACACCTAGATTAGAAAATATGTTGACGTGCTTGAGCTGAACACTTGTAGATAATGCAAGGTGCGCCTCTTAGTTTAGACGGGACTCAGGGGTGCCGTTGGCTTGGATTTTATCTTAGCAATAGATGGCTCGGATTAAAATACAGTAAAATAATCGATGTGTAAGGATTTAGATATGCGCATTAAAAAAAAACATGCTAAGAAAAATAGACAAAATTACTCCTTGTGACAAAAGCGGAAGTCCTCCGGTTGAAGGGCTAAATTCAAAATTTCAGACCAAAAGTGGCGAGCATTTTTTTTTATTTTTTTACATAGAAAAAGAACTTCATTATTAATAATTAAGAATTGCAAAAGCAACACAAATCACACAATTAAGATCACGAAAATGCAGTTGACCGTATCGTGCCGAGTAAAAAATAAATACTTAATAACTGGGAATTAACTTTTATTCCGGAGAATAGCGGTTAAGTCCGAGTGTCGATCCACGGAGACAAACTGGTTGAGTTGCGTTATTTCCAATTAACTTCTAATTTAATTCGGTAAAAAAAAGATGTTTGATTGGTTGTGAAATTATTAAACTAAAAAAGCGCACTAATTAACAAGGATTTAAATTGATGGAGAGGGAATCTAGGGTTTAGAATCCACTCCACCCTCGTAACCACAACTTTCGCATAGATTAGGCTGATAATCGAATCACAATGGATTATCGCTAGGGCTTGCAATCCCCATCGATAATCGTCAAGAAAATATGTGTTTGTTAAAAGGCATAGACTATCCCATAGCACGGACCGTCTCACAGTGCGGCACGATCCATCTTACGAGCATAATCTATCTCAGAACTCCAAACACAACGTTGAAAACAATTATATGAACTGGTATTTGAAAGCCAACATACAAATACGCAATAAGTTTGAACTAATAAAAATACGATTCCATTGATCTATGAAACCAAATTATGAACATATAACTTGATTCGATCAAAACCCTAACCTACGCAAAATAGAATTGTTACTTGGTGTAGAGTTTCATCCTCCCCCTAGATAGGAGGTTTAGCCGGCCATGGAGAGAGTTGAAACGCCTGAAATCGAAGAACTCGCGAAGAACATGAAGAAAAGATGAGTTTCTCTCTCTAAAGCTGTCTCTCAAAATAGTTCAGAACCCTAGCATTATGTTCTGATGTTCTATTTATACTGGGAGACCTAAAAGTTACATAAAACGCGTCCAAAACACTGATTTCCGTGTTTGTTTGACCGGACCAAGATATGGGTGATCCGGACCAGAGAAGCTGGGAGCTGTACGAACCCGCCGGTATGCTTCGTCCGGACCAAGAATTTCCCTCGTCCAGACGAAAGGTGCTGCAAGGTAGGTTTTGCCGTGTTAAGTGCTGGTCCGGTCCAGGAAAGTGTTGGTTCGGTCCAGAGATGCTGCAACTTGAGTTTCTGCTCCTTTTTATGCACATCTTCCCATCCTCGGCGCTTTTAAATCACTCCTAAACACGTTTTCCAAGTTCTCGAGCTTCTAAAGCCTGAAACACCACAAACCAACTAACACGAATTAAGTAACAACCTAATTGGCTTAACAAAGTGTAAAGTAAAGAGGTTCAGTGGGTGCTTTTTAGCACCTATCAGCGGTGCTCGGAAAATATGAAAAAGAATGTTAGGAGATCAAAAAAATTTCACGTGATGTGATTAGTGAAAAATGTATCGGATATTATATTCGCATCTCTTTCCAGACGGAGTATTAATTTCCACAAATGTCTCGATCGGAGCGTCGACGTGATTTTCCAACGACATGAAAACCTCCTTTATTCTTACCCGTTTCTGAACCGGAAAACATAAGGGGACTGATGGTGCACCGACCGGCGTCGGGCACCATCGGTGCACCACCGTCGGTGCATATAGAAGAGTTCTTTCTGAACCGTCCACCTGGCGAGATCGTGATCTTTTAATTTCCCTGGGCGAACCACTCGCTCACCCCACCCATTTTTGTTGAGTGCAATTTTGTTCACTCTCCCTAAAAAAAGGTGAACATTACCCTCTTCCTTATTGGCTAATAATTGGTTGTGGGGTTCACTACTAACCCACCCCTTTAACCATAGTTACAACTTAAATTTCACCCTCCCTGCAAATCCCATCTTTATCATTAGCGTGAAACCCATCATCATTTTGTTCTCCACCACCATTACAATTTCATCACCATTGTTTCTTGTGAGATCAAATTCTTGGTTAAACCAGAGGAAATCCCGAGAAAACCGAAAGGATCACACAATTTTAAAGCATGGAACCGAAATCAGCCCTCCATTATTTACCAAAAAAAAGAAAAAGAAAAACCCTTCATTTCTATAACACGCCATTATCGATAAATCAATCCACCGCTGGGAAGTCGAATTCGAAAAGTTGAATCTCATTGAAATTCGTCGGAACTTGCTTCTTTCCTGTATTTTTGGTTGATTCTGTTGGGATGAAATGATATGATCGCGATTGACTTTAAAAAAGAAAAACACATAAGGACCAATGGACAGTTCTACAGGAAAGTATAGCAAAGAAGTTATATTCCCTATCAGTCTAGAGCTCCAAGGACGGCATCAACGACTTGGGTGGAGCTATCACCACCAAGGTCTTTTGTCCGGTACTTCCCCTCCGACAATAACATGTTTCACAGTAGTTTCTAATCGATCGGCAAACGATGGAAATTTTGATCCATCTGCATTGTTTTGTAACCGGGGATGAGTAGAATTACAGAAACCCAAATAGAAGCTTTTTGGAGATGAGAGGGGTTTGTTGTCTTGTTGGGTATAGATCTGGATTGTAATCGGAGAAATTAGGACATGGAAGTTGCGGAAGTAGATGAGAGACCGTGAAATTAAGTTGTAACTATGGTTAAAGTGGAGGGTTAATAGTGGACCCCATAATCACTTATTAGCCAATAGGAAAGAGGATAATGTTCACCCTCTTTTAGGGAGGGTGAACAAAATTGCACTCAGCAAAACAGATCATTTGAGGGTCCAATCCCCACTTGTCACAAACCCAATTGAGTCAACGTTGAGGTTCTTTTCTATCAATTCGATCAACCTGATTGTCAATAAGATTTAACAAAATATATTAAAATGTGTGAAAAAAGTATAAAAAAATAAAAATTACTCGGAAGTGTGTGTTTCTTTATCTTGTTCTTGTCTTATTATCAGCTTAGTGTGCTCTCAAAGAAATAGTATGACCATATTTGAACCCTCTCGGGGTGCAATTTCTATTAAGTCATCAATATTGTAGTTATCGAAAAAAAAGTCATCAACCTTTTGGAACCCCGAGGGGGTGCAATTTCTATTAAGTCATCAATCTTGTAGTTATCGATTTCTATTAAGTCATCAATATTGTTGTTATCGACAAAAAAAAGTCATCAACCTTTTGGAACCCCGAGGGGGTGCAATTTCTATTAAGTCATCAATCTTGTAGTTATCGATTTCTATTAAGTCATCAACCTTTTTGAATCCCTCGGGTGCAAGTCATCAATCTTGTAGTTATCTATAAAGTCATCAATCTTGTAGTTATCGACAAAAAAAAAGTCATCAACCTTTCTCTATTTTTGGGAAACCAACCCCCCCAAGGTTATCGACAAAAATGCCATCCCTATGGTTTTGCAAATGAGCCCTCTGCCGGTCTGCCCAAGGTTTTCATCTTTAATATTTGCAGTCCGCCAATTGCCCGTCAAGTGAACAGCAGATCTTGATGACATCACCCATCAAAGCAAGTTTACCCCTGCTTCCTTACTCCTTTTCTGTCTTGCAAAACATAACGGTTGTGTTCGTTTGATAGTTTAGTTTAGTTTAGTTTAGTTTTGATGACGTGAAAAGATGTAATGAGTGGAGAGAGATAGAGAGAGAAATGAGGGTAATGATGATGTCATCAAAATTAAAACTAAACTAAAATTGGAAAACGAACACTGCCAACACTTTTTTTTTTGTCATTCGTCATTCCTAATTTATTACATGGGGAGAGGGGGAATGAGACTTGATCCCGAAATACAGTGTAGAGCATCCAAGAACTCTACCGCATGAACTAAAATACCACAACTTGCACACATATAACACTTTACCCCCTTAAATTCTTGAGTCGTGCTACAGGTCACACCAAAATACACACCACAAACCACACAAGGCGGGGACCCACCTTTACTAACTAAAAAAATAAAAATCAAACTCCCCCGCACTTTGTGTCTTCATCCAACCAAAGAAAGAGAGGAGTTTTCAACAAATGGGAAGAAAACCCACCGCCGCCGCCGACGTCCTCCACCACCGGCGGCCACCACAGCCCGCAGGCTGCAACCACAACCACCACCACCTATCCTCCTCCATCCAAATTATCAAACTCACCCATTGTGGAGACAACTTAACCCCACCCCATCACCAAAGAATTGGATGGAGAAGTATTGTAGTACCTCCCGATGAGACAAAAATGCGCAAATGAATGGGTGGGTTAGGTATTGACCACAAACAGGCGGACAAGGGGTGTTTGGCCTCTGCACCCCCAAATTTTCTTCATATTTTTAGATTTTTTGGTAAAATTATCAAGAGTGGTCCCCGCAACTTAGGCGAAAATTGCAATCTTGCGTCCGCCACCCACAAATTGATTTCGTGCGATCGGCATAAGAAATGTTGGACTTTTGATATGCTTTACTTAGAACTAGCGTTAGACGACGTGCGTTGCACGAACGTGTTCATTG
>JADGMU010001222.1:0-46618 GCA_016920895.1 Vaccinium myrtillus | reverse complement strand
GAAGAAGCATACCATGGCCATGGTGTTGCTTATGACAATGGTGTTGATATTTTCATTTTGAGCTATCCCTTAATAAGTGCGTGTTTTGAAAAGTTAATAGGTAAAAGCTTGAACAATTATGATTTTGCCATTTTGAAAAGTTAGTGGCTAAAGAGTTAACGGGTAAAAGTGGAGGATAATTTTGGAAAATGAAGGTAAAACTTGATGTGAAAAGTGTAAAGTGGAGATAAAGTTGATATGAAATATTTAATGATGATGTTTCTTTAATAAGTTGAATTTATGAAGTAACACACTTAAAAATGGACGAGGGAAGGTAATAAAGATGTACTCCCTCTGTCCCAATTCAAGTGTCCTCCACGGGAAATCGAGCGTTTTAAAAAATTAAAATTTGTGCTCTTAATTTTTAAAAGTAACCTTAAATACTGTGAAGTTAATTAAATGTAGGAAATTGATATTCGCGCTCCCTTTTTTGATGTTAATTAAATGTAGGAAATTGATATTCGCGCTCCCTTTTTTGATGCAGGAACTCCAAACTACACTAGTTTTCTAAAATTACCCTTTTACAAATTACATGATTTACTTGAGGCACTCGAAAAAAACTTTACTCTTCTCCACTGCCTCCTCTCCTTAATGGAAGAAGACAGAAGAAACGAAAGAAGGAAAGACGGCAAGACGATGAACGAAGGGCCAAGACGATGCAAGGACTTGGAGCTGGTTTCGAAAAAATCTCACAAACCATGGAAATGTGGGTTTTGGTGTTGATTTGGAATGAAATCGGGTGTACCACCAAGTATGGTTTCTCGTGATGCGTAGGCGTGGAGTATTTTCTTCTCTACATCAACAATCAACTACAAATCCAAGAGGCTTTGTGGCAATACAAGAGGGGTTTGAGTAGGGCCACGCCATACTCAGATATGGAAAACCTAGTTGCTAATCATCGAAATAATCAGTTCCAAATCGCTTGGGTTAACAGCCTTAATCTGTCCAGACTCCGGTTTCTCCAGAGCTGGGTATGCACGTAACCCATTGACAAGCTTAAGGGGAATTAACTCATTTAAATATTCAGTTAATTTTGGATAATATTTGAGATGTACGTGGGCCTAATTATTGAGTATTAGTTGTTGATATCATATGGTGATAGTCTGGTTCACTGTCTTAATCGGCAGATTCTCCTGTTAAACTCCGGTGTCAATTAGCTGAGGTGGTAATTTAGGCTAAGCCGTGGCTGGTAATTTTCATAGGAGGTTTTGTGCAAATTGTGCAATCAAGTAAATCTGGCATAGATGCATTGGATTCCAGATTTCCTTTTGATTTTGGTAATTTTTTTTCATTTGGAGTGCCTTAGTAAATGAGGAGATAATTTGGGGGTAGAGTACCTCTAGTAATTTTTGTTGTTTGAAAAGCGTAGTTTTGTAACTTCATTAAATTTTGGATTGCCTGCATCATCAAAAAAAAAAAAAAAAAAGGGAACCCCATTATCAACTTCCTTAAATGTATTTAAATTGCTTATATCTTTCAATATGGACCACAAAAATATGTAATATGGATCTTGTTTGATTCGAGATTTCGAAATGACATATATCTAACTGATGGCATAGTATCTCTGAATTCAAGTCAAGCAAAGTACAGAAGGCATATCTATTTTCATAGGCCCGTTATACCAAAGAATTCTTGAAGAAATTTGGAATAATGGAGAATAGTCATCCAGTTAGTACTCCAATCTAAGGCGGAAGCAAGTTGTCAAAATTTGATGAAGGAGAAAACATTGATCCAACTTATTTCAAAAGTTTAGTTAGAAGCCTTTGTTATCTCACAGCTATGGGACCTGATATTTTATACATATGGAGTTGGTTTAATTAGTCGCTTCATGGAAGAACCCAAGACAACTTATTTGACGATAGCGAAAAGAATTCTTCATTATTTGAAAGGAACACTAAAGCATGGATTATTTTATTCTTCAACGAATAATTTCAACCTTAGCAGATACATCGATGGTGACTGGGCTGGTAATGTGAATGATAGAAACAGTAGTACTACTGGGTTTTCTTTCTTTCTAGGAGGGATAGCATTTACTTAGTGATAAGTGCCAAAATGTACACATTTAGGCCGCCTAATTTACATTTGTTATGTCCCTTATTATTTTATTTAATATCTTTTGTTGTATTTTGGTGATTTTAGGTTCTAAGAGCTGGGTACCAATTTTAGCCGTAAATTCGAGAATTCGCAAATGAGCTGCACATGTATAAAGGAGCCGGCTTGGTGGTTGGAGCAAAGCATGGAAACTCAAAACTGTTCACCTACATATGCAAGAAAGGATTATTTTTCTATGGGAAGCCCATCACTGCATTTAATCACACCTGCAAAGTGGGAATGCATTATCAATTTGTGATGAATGGATAATTTAATATAGTGTAAAATGGGTTTGCCAACCAAAGTTGTCTCTTATGGGCTTTGCCAGCACCTTATCATTGCCGGCACTGTAACGCCCCATGTAGACCACTAGCCAGTACCTTTATTTGATCCACAAGCCACACCACATGGCCCAAAATGCTTAAGCCCAAGGTACTAGTAGTAGCCCACATGGTTTGTTATCTACCCAAGATCACTCATGTAAACAACCAATGTGGGACTAAACACCATCTACCCCCAAACCTGGGGTATTACAATCTTCCCCCCTTAAGGATGCAACGTCCTCGTTGCATAGTCCCAGCAACCTCCCCTGGTGTCCGTGGTGGCAGAGCGCATCCTACCCACCACTTGGACCAGGGCGGGGCTCTGATACCATTTGTAACGCCCCATGTAGACCACTAGCCAGTACCTTTATTTGATCCACAAGCCACACCACATGGCCCAAAATGCTTAAGCCCAAGGTACTAGTAGTAGCCCACATGGTTTGTTATCTACCCAAGATCACTCATGTAAACAACCAATGTGGGACTAAACACCATCTACCCCCAAACCTGGGGTATTACAGGCACTCTCTCTTATAAAGGCAGCAATTGCTACATTGGATGGGGTGATTTTTTTCGCATAGAGAAAGAGACCCCTTAGGGAGATTTTCGGACAGAGACCAAAGGAGAGGCTCTTTGGAATCAAGCACAGAAGTTTCATGCAGTCACAGAGGCTCACGGCTGAGAGCATTCCAATCACCATGCTCGGCTAAACCCCTCATCTAGGGGGAAGATGAAACTCCGTACCAAGTAACATTATTTGTGCGTAGGCTTATGTTTATTCATTTGAATCGATTGTGTAACTAAGAACCCTTTTCGTTATGATCAAATGAATTGATTTTTTATGCTTTCAATCAATTGAGTATTTGTACGCATGCTTTACAAATACGAGTTATGCAACGGCTTTCTGTGTTTGTGATTGGGTAACTGAGATGGGTTATACTCGTAAGACGGATCGTGCCACTAGACAACCGTGAAAGAGACGGGTTGTGCTAGCGAGACGGTCCGTGCTATGGGATAGTCCATGCCTGTTAACAACACAATTATTTTCTTGACAATTATGATTCAAATAATGAACTTAGCCTACACATAACCTTGTTACGTAGTCGGAGTGGATTCGGAACCCTAGATATTTTCTCCACCAGTTTCACTCAATTCAATTACTGCTTTTCTTTAGTTTAAATTAATTTGAGAATTAAAATCAACCAATCAATCTTTTCTGAATTAAATTAGAAGCCAATCGAAATTAACGTAATTTAGTCAATCTGTCTCCGTGGATCGATACTCGGACTTAGCCACTATTCTCTGGAGTAGTAGTTAATTCCTTGTTTTTATAAATGTATTTTTGACTCGGAACGACACGGTCACTTAGTCATCCAAAAAGCAATCCATTGTGACCTTATTGTCAAGAAGACTCATTAGCTGTGCAAAAATATGTTTTGGTTCGTTATTAATCAGTTGTAATTGTGCTTTGTGGTTAAGCTGCAAACTGTCAAGGGTGTTAAGTCGGTTATCAGCCCACTTGTGTTGGGGTTTTCATTTCATTTCATTTCAGTGTAATTTTATTTGTGTTTCTTCTATATGAAAGATATAAAGGGTCAAGTGTGAGTCGATCATCATTCATTGTAAAAACTCTTGAGAGAGAATACATGCAATGTCAGATTCAATTACTTAAGAGTTTCTGATGTATCTTCTTGTTCTTGTTCTTTCATCTGATCATCATTTTCTTTATGGTATCAGAGTTTGTGAAGACTAGCGTCTTAGGATCCTGAAATTCTGCGCGATTCTTGAAGAGAACATGACAGAAATCACTCTTCCATCTTCGTTAACCTTTCTTGTCTCGAACTTTCATTCACTGGTGAACATTAAGCTCGACGGATCGAACTATCTCCTATGGCGGATTCAAGTCGAAAATGTGATGAAAGCGAATGGTTTCTTTGGATATCTCCACGGCTCAATTTCGGTTCCATCAGAGAATATTCGTGATGCACAAGGTAATGAGACTGACAATCCTGCAGCATACAATCTTTGGGGAGTGATCAATTCACAACTTCTGTCATGTTTAACTGCTTCATTGTCTCAGAATACTCTACCATACGAGGGTTACATAATGTTCAACAAGTATGGGATTCTTTGTCGAGTAGATATAATTTCATGTCTGAAAATCCATTCAAGAACTCAAAACACAACTGTTTAACCACACAAAGACATCAAGTATAGGAATTTATAATGACAAAATTAAGGAGAATTTCTCAGAAACTAGCAGCGGCAGGAAGTCCTGCTGATATGATGGAGAACTTGTGTATTATACCTTAAGAGGTTTACCACCTGTTTTCAATGGACTTAAAACTGCAGTTAGGGCTATGAGAACTAGAGGGACAAAGTTGAGTTTTGAGGAGGCTGTTACCATGCTCAATAGTGAAGACATTCAACTTTCTTCAAGATACTTCTTCAGATCTTGAAAAGTCTACACAAGGGTGTTAAGTCGGTTATCAGCCCACTTGTGTTGGGGTTTTTATTTTCATTTCATTTCAGTGTAATTTGATTTGTGTTTCTTCTGTAAAAGATATAAAGGGTCAAGTGTGACTCGATCATCATTCATTGTAAAAACCCTTTGAGAGAGAATACATACAATGTCAGATTCAATTACTTAGGGTTTCTGATATATCTTCTTGTTCTTTCATCTGATCACCATTTTCTTTACTTATCAACATGTGAAGCAGAGTACATGGCTGCCAATTCAGTATTCAGTAGTATGTCATGCGATGGTTAAGGAACCTACTGCTCATTTGGGTTTTGTACAAGAACAACCTACAATGATTCATGTTGATAATCAATCAGCAATAACATTAGTGAGAATCCAACATTCCACGAATGAAGCAAGCACATCGACGCGCATTATCACTTCATTCAAGAACACATGAAGAATAAGGAAGTGGAATTAATTTCCTGCAAGTCCGACGATCAGGTTGCAGATATTTTCACAAAGGCGTTACCACGTGAAGTTTTCAAGAGACTAAAGATTTTGCTTAGCTAGGAAGAAGAAACCTAGCGAATTGGGTTTGAGGGGATGTTAAAATTTGAAAATTTAGATCTGATAACTCTAGAGATTTCTAGGCTTTGTTCAGTGTGAGTTTTGAGGAAAGTTTTGGGGGTTATGAGTAGAGAGAGAGAAAATTTTATTAGGGACTATGCAGGGTGGGTTTTGAGAACCTAAACAAACAAGGTTCTAGAGTACAGAAGAACAAAGAAGTTGCAGGAAGCTTGCAGAAGGAATTAAAGCTGCCAGAAAATTGAAGAAGGAAGGAGAAGCTTCACGGAAGCTATCCAAGCTTGACCACCGATCAATATTTCCATGGTCATTAGTAAGGAAGAAAATGAACTGTGTCCAGCCGATTGACAGCCAGATTCACACCATTTACTAATATCCGAAATAGTTTTCATTTCAAGGTTTCCACTAAGTAAGAAAAGTGGTCTTCTTAATTAATTGTTGAAGCAATCACAAAGATTCTAAATTAAAAACTGTGGCAGGTTTCTTATATGTACATATGAAAATTAGCACATGCCTGGCATGGGTTCTTAATATTACAAAAATGATAGGTACACACCCTCCTCAACCACTCCCAACCACACCCTCTCTCACATGTGTGGTGGGGCTCACCCGGTGGGTCCCAGTGGACCCCATCACACATGTGAGAGAGGGTGTGGTGGGGAGTGGTTGAGAGGGTGTGTACCTATCATTGTTCTTAATATTAACTCTTATGCGTGCAAAGCACGGGTTCATTGTTAGTACTATATATTTACGCAAAGTGACTTTTCGTGAGGAGAAATGTAGATACGACAAATGTCCCTATATTCCTTAAACCTTCTTTAATTTTATAAACTTCACAAATTTTTGTAACGGTATTTTTTTCCCCTCAGAAGTAATGATTAGCCGAGTGATTATGTTTTGATTGCTAAAACTATTTTAGCTTTCTAATAATATGCATGATTTCCTCCACGTTAATAAAGGTTGCTTTTGTTTGAATTTTCAAAAGGCAGCAGCAGTTCAATGAAAAACTTGCCAACTGTTTTCGCGCAAAAACTCCAAATGAAACCGGGGAGGTAGCAGCCAGGGGCGGAGCCAGCCTAGGGCTGGGGTGGGTCCTAGCCCCCCCGCAGTTTAAAAAATGCACTGAAAAAAATTTAAAATTTAGATATAAATTAAATTTTTTTTTTTGCTATTTTCAGCGCATGGTTACTCTTTTGAAATTAAAATAAATGTTTCCAACAAAATTTGAACCAAATTGTTATAGCCCTAACAAAACAAAACAAGCAAGACCCACTTATGAAAGCCTATATATAATAAACATATAAGGATAATAGTTGTCTGACATTAGGTTTAATGTGGAAACACTAAAAAATTGAAGAGAATTAGGCGACTTCTTTGCATACAGCTTTCATCATAAATACGCTATGCATTTTTGTCAGCGCTAGATGAAAATCCTAGAGCCGCCCTTGAACTTGGCCCCCCCCGGATTTTCAATCCTGGCTCCACCACTGGTAGCAGCAGTAGCTACGTACTGAGATAACAGCAGAAGGAGTAATGTAGTGAATCAACAAAGTTGAATCAGCAGAGCAGAGTAGAGTAGCAGCAACAATATAGAGAAGGAGACAGCAGCATCCCCAAAATAACAGCAGAAAAGTATCAAAACATCCTATTAAGTAGTTGAGACCTTTTAATTGGTTGTCTATGTTACGAATTATGTCCATGATTGTATACAACCTTTTAGATAAAACTACTAGCAAGTTTCTAACTTATGTTGTAGTAAAATATTTTAGAATTAGCAAGACGATGAAATTATTGAGAATTCACGAAAATACTTTCTTTTTAAAATGAGATTGTCTCGTTTTATTCTGGAATATATGTTACTCCCTCCGTCCCTTTTTAAGTGTTGACATTTCCATTTTGGGCTGTCCCTTAATAAGTGTGTGTTTTGAAAAGTTAATGGGTAAAAGTTTGTAGAATTATCATTTTGCCCTTTTGAAAAGTTAGTGGGTAAAAAACTAATGGGTAAGGGTGAAGGATAGTTTTGGAAAGTGGAGGTAAAAGTTGATGTGGAAAGTGAAAAAGTTGATGTGAAAGGTGTAATGATGATGTTTTTTTAATAAGTTGGATTTACGAAGCAACACATTTAAAAAGGGACGGAGGGAGTATTTATAAAGCCATCAAAACATCATTTACTTAAAAAACAACTTTTAGGGCCAGAATTTAAAATATGTTTACCAGTGTTTTACTTCTTTACTTTGCGTGTTGTGATTTCCATGCGTGCATTCAGTAGCGGCACCAAAATTTTAAGAAGGGTATTCATAAATACTTACTCTCTACAACCTCTAGAAACCGCAACTATATATAAACCTCCATACATGGTTAGTTGTGGAGTACTTTTTTCATATATTTTTTTTGGCATCACAATATGCTTTGGCACATGAGTTGTCAATTCCACATTTAGGTTGTGGAAGAATCAAAACACTATGCTATTAACTTTTCTATGAAAGTTGCTGCATAACTTGCATGCATAAAGATGTTAATCTAAGTTCATTTTTATACTTCTATACTTTTGCCTTTTCAAGGATCGTCAAAAAATTATGACATGTTTTCCTCTAGGGTGTTTGACTTCAATTATTTTGTGACAAGTCACACATATAGATTATGATTATAGCCAAATCAATCACCATGGAAAATTAGAGTCAAGAAGAGCAGATAAAGAATAGAATTGTTATACTCTTTAGATCTAAGTAATCCATTAATAATTCAATACACTCTATTGGTGAAAGTATAATTTTTTAGCTAATAAAAAAAAAAGAAAAAGAAGGGAGAACACGTCGTTTTATTTCATGTCTCTGTGCATAACACGGGTTTATGCTAGTAGTTTATGATACAACAATTGCTACTTTTCTAATTAGCTCGACAAGGACAAATTAATAAAGAAAAAAATCAAATCCAAAAATAAATAATACTAGCATCAAACATTTCATTAAAGTAAAAATGAACGAATTTTACATGTCATATGCCCTTGTTAGCTTCATTTTATTTTTTAAATTTCTGACCTTTCTGGTTTTGTATCGGACTAGCCTCATAAGAGTTGATAACACCAAGAGTTTTCGAATTTAAGTTTTAAAGTGGAGGAAACCTTTAAGTCCCAAGCTCTAACTGTCAGACTTTCATTTATTTCAAGGCCAAAAGTGAAAGCCTTGTTTACCTTTTTTTCCCGTTGGTATTCTGTCAATAACATTTTTAACTTTATAAGACAAAATGATGTTATTTTTTTGCCAATACATATTTTTATACGGTTTGAGCTGTTTTAATGTTTTTTTTTTGGGAAAATTTTTTAATCACTATGTTTAGTACAATTTTTTAAGTCTATTTAACGGATATAGAACTAGAATTGGAGGCCCTCCTCACTTTGATAATTTTTTAAGGGCCCAAAGCAAAAGCCTTATACGCCTTTTTCATGGTCAGTATTATGTCAATTGCTTGTTTTGACATTGTAAGACGAGCAAAAAAGTAATAATATAAAGAAAAATGCAAAGGCAATACCAACAAGCTTGTATTCTATGGCAGCAAAATTTGATAATATATAACTTTTATTTCCATATTGTAACCAAAAAAAAAAAAAAAAACATTTGGATGGTGTTGGGGTTCTTAGCATAAATTAGTTATTGAGCAAATAAATCAAGCCAAGAGAAAACACAAGGTTTTTACCTGGTTCGGATAAATTTGGTTTTAAGCCAAATTTCCTACTCCACGGATAGCCTCATCCATTCTCATTAATAAATCTCAATAAGTACACATATCCACTTATATATCAAGTAAATCACTGTGGATATTACAAAATTATCCATAATAAATGGAATACACAAATATCGGACTGAGGCGTGGATATCTCGATTTCTTTAATGAGATTCAAACTCTCTACTGCTGGTTGAATCTTAAACCACTAGGCGATGCAGCAGAACTTCCACATGACATGTCTCCCTCAGGATACAACAGCTCGACTAATAAGTCGTGTTGGTTCAAACCACCCTGCACAAGTAAGTTAGAACCCAAAGGTCCACAAAATAAACACCCTTACATTTTTTTGGATTATCTCTCTGTACACAATACAAAATATGGAGATATAGTAGAGAGCCTTGATCATTGCCTCAGGCCTCAATGCCTTCGGCTGCTTCTTCTGTTGCTCACACACGAAATGCATGCATATATATAGAAGCATGAAGGAAATTAGTCCATTAATTAGATACAAAGCCATTAATTAGATACATTCCAACTCAAGTGATAAGGCCATGAAACAGTTACTCCATTCATTGTACCACATACACACATAATACACCAATAATTAGTGAACTGTGTCTCTCCTTACTTAGTTTTCGAGGATAGAATATGCCACCTCATATACCAAGTTAACTGTGGCTTACTATTTCCAAATAATAGGTGAAATAATTTAAAATCATATTTTTAATATTAAAATACTTAAAGTTCCAACAGATGGTCATACGATATTATCGGCCTTCATGACCCCCAAAAATGTCCTAGACGATGGAGTAGATGGAGGGACTGGAACTGGAGCATTTTTTGGTGCGAGATTTGTCCTCGTTGATGGACCAGATGGAGGGACTGGATCATTTTTTGGTAGCTTCCCAAAACTGGTGGAAATCCATCTTTCTTCTGGTCTTCTGGCCTCTGCAGTGAAGCCCAAAGTTAGTAGCATGAACACAATGGCAATCCCCATCTTTAACCACATTGCCTTCTCCATTTCTTGGCTCTTGTATCCATTTGCATAAATTGAACCATCCTTTATATAGGGTGTATGGAGTGATGAGCTCAATAAAAAGCAAGTATAGGAATTCGTCACATTTAAATTAGTTGGTTTCCACATATGTATTATTCAGGTCAAAGCTCGTAGTTTTTAACAACATTGCCTTCCTGTATCCATTTGGATAAGTTGAATCATCCTTTATATAGAGTGTATTAACTAATGAATTCAATAAAAAGCAAATATAGGAATTTGTGTTGAATTGAAATTAGTTGGTTTCCATATAGTATGTGTTAATTATACAGGTCAAAGCTCGTAGTTTTAAACAACATTGCCTTCCTGTATCCATTTGGATAAGTTGAATCATCCTTTATATAGAGTGTATTAACTGATGAATTCAATAATAAAAAGCAAATATGGGAATTTGCGTCAAATTGAAATTAGTCATACCATGCAATCATATCTTGTAATTGCATGGTATGACTTGCTTAATTATAGGGATATGATAGGTATAGTTCTAGGGATTTGGATAGTAATCTTTTGTATATATTCACCATCAAATACAATGAAATATATATCATACAATGTAAAAGACTTCTTCGATATATTATCGAAAAAGTCGTTTGCACCTATCTTCTATTTATCTTATCTTATCTTATCTTATATATTTTGGCAGAATGATTTAGTGGGGAGGAATGTGAGAGCGACAAGTGTTGTGAATTGAGTAGATATCATGTATTTAATTTTACTTTTTCAATTGAATTAAAATATTAAATTTAGTTTATTGACCCTTGATTTCTGGAATCAGTATTTGAGTTTGGTAAAGATTTAAATACTTTTACATATAGCAACAAAATCATGGATTTCCCTATTCAGATTTCAATATTGATTTCATTCTAAAGGTTGCCTCACCCAACATAGAATGGCTAATTCAAATTACATGCTAGAGTTCTCCAGCCGATTCAATATTAAGGAAATCAACTTTAAACCATACCATAAGTACCAGTCAATCCACAGCATGCTGCACCTTCAAAACTTAATTAGGACAACTTTGAACCATCGTTTATATAGAGTGTATTAACTGATTTTATTTTTTTTGAAAGGCAAAAAAAATTTCATTAATCTTGAAATTGTTACAAAACTAATTGCAGAAAGGAGAAAACAACAATTGTCTAATCCGAGACTCAAACCACAGATTGGTAAGAAGCCAATTGATGGACCCCCGATGGTCAAAACCCAAATTTACAATTAGTCCAAGGAAAACACCCAAAGACCCATAGTGGTCAGAAAAGGGTTGGGCCCAAACGTTAAAACCCTGAGAAGCACACAACAATTGGCAACCAGAAATTGCATCCACGCCGCCTTCGGAACCTGGGGAACGAGCCCCTGTGAGCTGCCCCGTCGTATAGCAAGTTGGCCACCTCAGATCACCGGAATCGTGTACCAATGAAAGCCACCGAACCACCATCCATGTAGCGCCCCAATTTTCGGAAGCATTAATTAAGACAACTAATTAAGATTAATTTAATAAAAAGAGTTTCCATCAGAGTGCACGTTGAAAAATGTGAAGTGCAGCCCATTATAAAATACTTAGTATAGTTTGAGAAATTAATATTACAGACCCAACATTAAAATAAGGGGTGGGTTCTACAGATTAAGGTTCAACTCTGGATTCCACGGCTCCGCCTAAGCCTGGTCTGCCGGAAAACCCTCGGCTCCGAAATAACCGTCTCCTTCGACATGAACGGTACCTTCTTGATTACAGTCTGGCATAATACGTCCGAGTCGCGAAGCAACATCATAGTATTATACCAGGGCCACACAAAGTGTAACACCATGAGCGATAAATCACTCAATAGCTACTTTAACCCTCCCAACCCTTGCTTAACATACAAGTACAACATATATGATTGAAAAACAGTAATTAAAGGAATAAACAGGTAATTAATCGTAAAGCAGAAAATACACACATAACTGATTTCATTACTAGCCATTAATTTACATATTCATATAAGTTCTCAACCTAGAGAACTTTCCTCCTGGTTAACCACTAAAGACTATGACCAAACTGTGATTTACTCCCCCCTTGCTCGCCCTTCACTCGGGGGCCCCGACGGAAGGTATAAGTTACGTACTTAATCCAGCCGTCAGCCGCCTCGCAAGGATTAATTTTCCAGGGACAAAACTGTACCACTGGGCTATGTATGGCAACTGCCAGGTCCTGTAGGTATATAGCCGAAATTGGTCTATAATACTTCCACCCTTATAACGCCTCAGAATTCAAATGAAGCAAATCACAGAGTGTCACATCTTAGGGTTTCGAAATCAAGGCAAACTGCCAAACGATCCTTCGAAACAATCACTTGGCGGAACTGCCATTCAACAACAATCTTGGGGTAACTCCCCATCAATCAATTCCAATTAACTTTTCCATTTCCCTCATCATCTATGTGATATTCGCGTACGATCACCCAACTCGGGAACCTAGTTGTCCATTCTAACATTCAACACGTTTATGGAAAGTGCACTTAACAGTAGAAGCAAAGCGATAATGATATTCTAAGGGTCACAAAATCAAATAACACAATTCACAAGTCATCACAAACCAAAGTAATTGAAAACAAGGGCCTTAACATAATTAAATAAAGTATAGGGTCATAAACGTAATTTATAGAAATAATGGGTCGCCATCAAAATTTTAAGTAAGTATAAGGGTAACAAAAGTAATTTCACGGTTCAAGGGTCGTTAGTGTAATTTACAAACTCTGGGGGGCTTTTTATAAATAAACATAATACAAGGGCAAAAAGGTAAATTTTATACCAAAAAGGGTAAATACGTAAAAATACTTTATTTTAGTTAATAAAGTCCTAACTTGTCACAAAACGCAATTCCTTGATTTTTTTACTAAGTACAAAACTACACATTATGTAACTTACACACACAAGGGCAAAATGGTAATTTTACACCCGAAGGGAATTTTGGTCATTTTGTTAATAAAAATAAGTTTCGTAAATAATACACAAGTACGCATGCCAACTTTCACAAAATTACACTTTAAGTCCCTAACTTTAACACAACGATCAAGAACAAGGTTAAGCATAATAAATTCATAGACAAACTCATATAAACACTTAGTAAAGTATTAAACATGCTTGAAATAGTTAAAAACATGAACCGCAATGAATCTAAGGTTTACTAAGCACAAAAACACGGTTTGGGGTAAAAAGACATAGCGTTTTGGCTCGGGTTTCGTGAAACCCTTGACTTGGGGCTTTAACCCATCAACTCTAAATTACTCCTAGACTATTCTAACTCATTGAAAATGTTGGAATAGGTTGGGTACGAGTTTCTACCTTGTTTTGCGAAGATTTGGCGAAAAACGAGTTTTTGTGAAAAACCGGTGGAGGGAGCTCTTTGGCCGGCCTTGGGTGGCTTTGGTGGTGAAACGTGGGTACCTTGGAGTGTGTTGGATGATCTTGAAGTGGAAGATGAGAGGTGGGAGCTTGTGGTTGATGTTTTGAAGTGAAAATCCAAATTTCTTGACTTTTCTCACTCTAAAACTTGAAGGATGGTAATGGGGCTTTGTGTTCTTGGGAGAGTTTGGAGGAGGAAGAGAGTGAAGGAGAGGGGCAGTAGAGGGTGTGGACGAATTTGGGGTTTGGGGAAGTATAAAATGGGTTTTGGGTGGAGTTTGGAGTGTAGGATGGGTGAAAGAAGTACCATAGTGGGTTAGGAAGTGATGGGTGAGGGTGAGGGAGTGTGAAATCAGTCATGGGGAGAGTGAGGGGACTGATTTTGTGGTGGAGTGTGGTGTTGGGTTGATTTGGAAGTAGTGGGGTGGTTGGTTGAGTGTGGAGTGAGTATGTATGTATAAAGTACATGTATGCACATATGTATGTGTACTAGTATTGCTTGTGTATGTTTATGAACGTGTATAATACATATGAAATGAATTTATAAAAATGTAATGCTCGCGATTAAAAAGTAAACATGCCTTAGGGTCGAATTTGTAGCAATTTGGAAGTATTAGGGTATAAACCATAGTAATTGCAAATTAAGGGCTCTAAGTGCAATTAGAAATTAAATAACTCAATTAAAGTAATTAAAACGAAATTAAATAATCCTAAATTTTATTAAAAATTTCGGATTATTACAATCCATCACCCGGCAACTAGAATAGCCCACCACTGCGCCAAACCACCATCAAGCCACAGATGCCCAAACCACCTCAGGGGTCTTTAAATACCCAGATCTAGCCATGAAAAAGCCTAGAAAAAGCATACCAACTCCATCTCCATGTAGACCCGCCAAACAAACACTGCACACCGCCGCCCAAACTCACATTGGCCAGTGCCGGATGAGTGCCCCCAACGCCATTAGGCATCACCGAAACCACCCAAGAATGGTATCAGTTGGGAGCCAAACGAAACACCCCACCCCAAGCCAAAAATGAACCCAACCTCACCATTAAGCAGAACCGAAATCTCCAAGTGAGAGAGCCGACAGTTGGCCGTAGAGCCAAGGAAGGCGAAATGAAGGGCACCCGAAATGAAGGGCATCCGACAGAGGTGAATGAGGGAGGAGAAAAAAGGAGGAGAAAAGGAAGCCCGGGGGGGGGGGGGGGCGACACCTCCTCCCAGGCATCGACGCCTAACTTGCTATAGATCAGATTCTAGAGAGAAGGAGGAGACGAAGAGTTTAGAGAGAGGGGGGAAACTTAGAATTCTATGTTCTATAGTGTATTAACTGATGAATTCAATAAAAAGCAAATATAGGAATTTGTGCCAAATTGAAATTAGTTGTTTCCATATGTGTTATTCAGGTCAAAGCTATGCATCTTTAACAACATTGCCTAATTGTATCCATTTGGATAAGTTGAACCATCCGTTATATAGGGATATGATAGGTATAGTCGTAGGGATTTGGATAGTAATCTTTTGTATATATTTACCATCAAATACAATGGAATATATATCATACAATGTAAAAGACTTCTTTGATGTATTATCGAATAAGTCTTTTGCACCTATCTTCTATTTATCTTATCTTATGTATTGTTGTAGAGTGACTTTTAGTGAGGAGGAATGATGTAGAGGAATTCACAAGAGATTAGTTAGCGTATTAATCCAAATGATATAGGCACTCAAATCCACAAGAAGAGAGCTAAAACTCAGAGTTATTATTGAATAAAAGTTATTGAACAATACAGATTACAACCTCTCTTATAAGGTAACCCTAGCAAACCTTGTTGAAAAAAATAAAGTATTTTGAAATTGGGGAAACTACAAAAATTGAAAATTAGAAAGAAAAATAAATCTTTCCCAAATGGACCAATTAAAATGGAAATATACGCTAAGAGTAATTAGAATTCTAGACATATCCTAAACGACAAAAACATTAAATTCAAGGCCTAAATAAAGGAATTAGGCCGAAATCCACCATCAGTTATGACTTGTAGTAATTTGTCTTGATCATAATACAATTCTGCTTCAGCCCACCAAGCTTAGGCCAATTCCGGGCTCAACGGTAAATTGCCAATTTAGGACGTTTTTAATTAAAAGCTGCTTGGGCCCTGTAGGCATTGAAATTTCGTCATAATTAATTAATTGAGAATAAATAACTAATTTTAATTAATTAAAGTCAAAAGTTGGTCAAAGCCTTTAAATGAAACTGAGTCCACTAGATTTGTGAGGTTGGTCTGTTTGAGATATGGAAGCAAAAATTAGTTGGGCTAAGAGCATCCTTATCAGAAGAACCAAAATTTTCACCAAATTTTAACTTCCAAAACACCTTTTATAAATTAGCAAGTCACTTTATCAAAAACTCACAAAATCAGACACTCTATTTTAACTTTATTATATTAAACTATTCCCCTCAAATCTATATATATAAAAAAAAACAAACTCCCTAAAAGGTAATTTCCCCACCTGGGGAGATGTGGCGGTACAAAAACAAAGAAGTGGACCCCTCCGTTATAATTGCTCCCCCACACACAATGCACCACGTGTGTTATGACCCCCCAAGGCTACTGTTCCCCACCCTCTCTCTCCTCTGATGCGCAGCCATCCGGACAAAAGCAACCCGAAAAGAAAAAAAAAACTAACTGGTGCGTGAACAGTACCGCACCAAATTTGGTGCGTTACTGTAGCAAAAATGATTTGAGGAGTGGGAATAGAGAGGCTGATATTGGGTGTTTTTGGGGGTTTGGCTCCCTATTTTAACTTTTGAGTATTTTAACTTTTGAGTTAAAATAGGGTGCCAAATGGGGATGCTCTAAGTCAGTTAGCCAAGTGAATCAAAAAATTGGGCTAGCCCAAATGCATCGGTCCCTCAAGAAAACCCTAAAAGAGATTACATTATTTCTCTTTTTAGGAAATGTAATCAAATCCTCTTATTTGGAAATTAAATCAAATCAAATATTTTTTATTGGAACTCATTTCAAATTTTGTTTTGATTGGCAATAAAGTCAAATCAAGTCAATTAAGAACTTTTCTTTAAGATTAATTTTTCCTAACACCCCTCTCCTTGAACATGTAAATAGAGGCTCATAAAAAGAAGAGGAAGATGTTTTTTAGTTTGGCATTCAACCAGAGCTCTGAAGCACTCTTCAACATCTTGCAGAAAATCATCAAGTACTAAGATCAACGTGCTGATTTCTTCACAAATTCATCAAATTAAATTATCCAACAACTCAAATCATTCAACAGATCAAGCCATTCCAAAGTTCATATCTTCAGCCAAGGAAATTTAAGAGCACCCTCCAGCATTTCTCAAGGCTCTCTCAAAGTTCTTTTCAAATCCCTCTCATGCATGCTCTTGTGGAGAATCAACGAGCACCCAAGCTACGCGCTGATTCACCTAGAACAATAACGGTTTACGAATTAGGTAGCGAGATCATGCCTCAAATTCATCGTTTGTTCGAGATAAAGCATTCAATCCCTTGATCAAGCTTCGTTCTTCCAGCTTCTCAACTCAAAAATTTGAAAGAGCTACCAATCGGTTCAATCCTACAACAAGTTTCTATAGACATTAGGTTGCACCTTCAACTCCGGAAATTATATCAGAGGATACTTTGTTCTTTTTTTTTTTTTTTTTTTTTAAGGAGCACCAATCAGAGGATTGTACGCATTTATTATTTTGTGCATCTTTTTCGTGTTCTTTAGCACAGGACTCGAATTGGTATGTTATAGGCCCCCGAGGTTTCGACCAGTCTAATTGATTATAGAATTGGCCCGTCACTTGTTCTACATCAAAGAACATTGTTGCGACAAGTGGCATGAACTAATTGGTTTTTCATATATTATTTTGAGCCAAGCATGTGACATAATCATCTGCATCAATGATATGTTATAACTTTTATTTGAATTTGATACCCATAAAATTCTTGCTTTTTATTGGGTAAATTTCACTTACCTTCCCTGAGGTTTCTGACAAATACAGAGACCTGATCTCCTATACTTTTTAAAATTTCATGCCCTCTTTATTTTCTAAAGTAATTGGCCCATACCTCCCTTGCTGTTAATTTACGCCTAACGGGGTTAACTTCGCTAGTGAAAGGACGTTAATGCCCTTAAATTCAAACTTAACTTTTGCTTCTTTTTTTTTTTTTTCTGTTTGAGTT
The DNA here is from genome assembly GCA_016920895.1 of Vaccinium myrtillus. Taxonomy (NCBI): domain Eukaryota; kingdom Viridiplantae; phylum Streptophyta; class Magnoliopsida; order Ericales; family Ericaceae; genus Vaccinium; species Vaccinium myrtillus. The sequence continues at coordinate 28,750 of JADGMU010001222.1, read as the reverse complement.
TAGATTGCATAAAAATTTTAAAGGCATGAAAAAGTAACTTAATTAGTTACTGTTTTCTTAGAACTTTCTTTTCTTTGACTCAAAATTATTATTTTTTAATTTTTAAAATTCCCATAATATATATTTTCATATTTTGATAGTAAAAACAAGAGTATCAATAATCACCTAAACCCATTGCTTGCATGGTTTCACTAAATTTAAAGAACTAACTAGACTCTCTCTCTCTCTCTCTCTCACACACACACACACACACACACACACACGCACACATTAGAAGTAATAATATTTACCTGCTAAAGTAGGGGTGTCATAGTGCCACTTTATTGCTTTTACCAAAGTTGAACTCCACCCATTCCAAATATGCACACCCTTTTAGGTGAAACAAGCATTTTGCGCCCAAAAAAAAAACTGTCAGTATGAAATTTTTCAGATAATTTTTTTACACCAATTCAAGGATCCCATTGAGAAGAAAAATGGTCTAATTTTTTACCCAAAAAAAAATCATCAATACATTATCCATTATTTGTGAGAACCTTGCATTATGCACTAAAAAAGGAGAAAATAGTTATTGGAGTATTATGGGACAACTATCAATTATTTGTGAGAACCTTGCATTATGCACGTAAAAAATAATATATTTATTACTCCCTCCGTCCCTTTTTAAGTGATCCATACGGGAATACGTGCAATTTCAAACCCCTAAAAAATATATTTGTCTTTATAACTTTTTAATTTGGTGCAAAAAAATAAAAATAAAAATGATATGCGAAAGTACATTTTTAAATGTCCGCAAAAATACACGTTTCCCAAGTGAATCATTTAAAAAGGGACGGAGGGAGTAGTTTTTTTTTCTACAAAATTAGATTTTTTCCCCTCAATGAGATCCTTCAATTTGGTGTAAAAAAAATTTCCAAAAGATTCCATGCTAATATTTTATTTTTAAAAAGAGAACATTTTTTACACCGCCGGCGGAAACAAATGTTTCCTCCAAATCAATCACAGTCGTTCTGCGTAATAGTACATAATCGACCACTGTGATTGATTTGGAGAAAATATTTGTTTCTGCTATCCGCGGAAATAACTTACTCTAAAAAAAAAAAGCTAAAATATTGCATTGCATCGCAGCGTATACATGTGGCATAGAAAATTCAAGTATATATAGGCGTATGTGACATATATGTAGCTAGTCTTTTGTGTTTCTTTTTCTTTTGGGGTTTCAATATGTAAATAACGGTATTGAGTTATGTATTTTTTATTTTTGCAGGAAAAATGTGAAAGGGAATGAAAGTGTAAGGAAATAATTTCTAAAGATTCATGTACTTATTTTCCAAGATGGCATATTTATAAGGTATCGACATTTTTAATGTACTCACTAACTTACATCTCTGTAAGTTAGCTTTAATTTGGTTGCTATTCTTAGTGTTACATGTGATCATCAACGAAAATCCATTTGGAATGGAATTTCGGTTTTTTTGTTAAGAGATTGGATCGAATTTGGTATTGGAGGTGGTACCACATAAATTTATCCGATCCCCTCACCAATTTTACTATTATATAGGTTGTGTTTGGATGACCGGAATGTTGAGTAAAAATAGGAATATGATTACCGGGAATCAAATTTGTAGGAATTTTCTTGGGTGAATAAAAAATGATACATGTACAACAACTAGCTTAAACAAGTCTCAAACACACTCACATGGTGTGTGGAGCCCATATACACTTGAGTGTCACTTTTGTTGTACATGTATCATTGTTGAGTATGAATCGGAATATTATTACTAGGAATCGAATTTTAAGGAATTGGATACCTTTGTTGGGTATGAGTAGGAATATAAGTAATTACTAAGAATCAAATTCTTAGGAATATATTAGTTCTATACAATAAAGAAATTGCTGTTTCACTTCGGCGGACAAATTCTGACATTTTTTGTGTGAGTATTAAGTAATGAAAACCTAAATAAAGAAATTGCATCATCAGATTCCAAGAATTTTGTTTTCCATTTGAATTGCACCAAGTTTTTTATGTTATTTAGATGATCATAAAACAACTAAATAAATTGATGACCAAAGCAAAAAACAAACAGAATTCAGCCTCAGGACCCAAATAGATTGATGACCCAAATATGATTGCATTTTTTTTGTTTAGGAGCCGTTGTTTCTGTTGACGAGCAGGTCCAAATGAGGAGGGCTGCCAGGATGGATTGGTCCAGATGGCCCAGAAGGAGGGGTCCCCGTCTTAGGGAGCTTTCCAAAATGCATCCTCCCGTTCATACCCAATGGTCTGGGTGGGCGGGATGGCCCTCTTGGAGATATCGGAGTGCCCTTAATAAGCTTTCGGAAATGCATCCTTCCCAACAAGTTGAATCCTGTGGTTGGGCGGAAATTCTGTTTGTTGTACAGCCCCGATGAAGTAACGAGAGCATTCTCGGGTAGCTTCCCCCATGGCAGTCTCCTTTCGGACCTTTCGGCCGCTACAAAAGCGGCGGCAAAGCCCAAATCTAGTACAAGTAAAAGGGTCATCGCAACAGTTAGCAACCCAGCCCTCGCCATTTTTTCCCGCTTCGTTTCAATTTGATTTCAGTGATTGTATAGCATTTATTAGCATACGAAGCTAAGATCACCGCCCTTTATATACTACTAAGTAATGACCTTTATAAGACACAAATCTGGAATTTTTTTACGTGAGGAGCGTATCCATTAAATTTTAAACCTTAAAGATTTGGATTCTGTTTAATTTAGAGCCCCATTAAAGTTTCTACTGGAGTATAAAGATTTGGATTTTGTTTAATTTCAGAGCCCCATTAAAGTTTCTACTATAAAGAGTTGGATTCTGTTTAATTTTAGTTGGCTCTGTATGGTATGTTGAGAACAATGAACTAGGAAAGCCATTTACTCAAGCGACGTGACGCCCCTGCACTCCCCATTGAACACTTGGTTCATCGGACCAGGGGGGGTGCTGAGCACCCGGGTGCTTTGCACCCCGTCGTCCGATCATGTTTTGGATAGCCCGATGCGTTCGGGTAATTTTAATTTAATTTAGATTTATTTTTACCGGTAAAAAATCAAAACACATCCAAACCGTTCAAAACACGATCTGTTTGGAGATTGGATAGGATATGGGGATTTTTTTTGAAAATGTTTGGGGATTGGATAGGGGGTGGAGATAGGCATGTCCCCGCCCCGAATCCGCTCCGAATCCGTTCCCCGCTCCGTCCCCGCCCCACTCCGCCCCGTCCCCGAATCCCCGAAATATAGGGGTCTATTTATGAATTATGAAACTTTGGGGTCTCACTGAATTTTCTTCAAATATATGGTTTTAGCAAGTGGAATGAGTTTTAGCGTGACATGTATTTCCCAATCATTAGAAACATGTTTTTCTAATGATTTTTGGTTTTTTTCTTCGCTTAGGTATATATTTTCCTGTGACTGGAACCTAATTAATTCCATCAAGTAAAAGCCAATTGAAACAAGTCAAAGTACATATCAATAGATGTGGCCCATTTAGTTTCCATCTTCGCGAACATCTCATTTTAAAAAAATTGGAGGGTTTTGAGAATGTAAACATAATGGAAAACATGGCCTTCTAATGATGTTTTCCAACTGGTGGGAGTTCGGAATTCACAATGTTATATGTTGGGCTGCCTGTTATTTTGTTCGGAATTCACACTTGATTTTAGGGAAAATGATTTGTAATTGGGCTTCTATAACTATTTACTTGTTACTCTAGGGAAAATGATTGGATCCCCGAAATCCCCGTGGGGATCCCCGTTCCCCGTTTGGAGCGGGGATGGAGGATAAAAATAAATCCCCGTTGGAGATTGGATAGGGGATGGATATGAGTAAGGGGTTTGGGGATTGGGGGTGGAGATAGTAGTCTCCGGCCCCGATCCGTCCCCATGCATGCCCATCCCTAGGTGCAAGGCACCTAGGTGCATAGCAACCCCCGCCCGCGGCCGGGATCCTGGTTCATCCTTGTGAAATCAGTTATTAATTCAAGAAATCAAATCAAAGTATATTGGAGAATCTCCAACCAATCTTCAAAACTCCAAAATGAAGAATGGAAATTACATATTAACTGGAGATTTTATTTATAATTTATGCCCCATTTTCCTCAATAAATTGTACTTTTTGGAGGGATTCATCTTCCTTTTTGTCACTTTCATTCTTTAGATTTACTTTAGTTCTTCATTGTTTTGGTTTTTCAAATATGAAGAACCAAAGTAAATTTGAAGAACCAAATCTCTAAAAAAAGAGGAAGGGTCTATCCAAAAAGTATAACTTTTTGAGGAAAATGAGGCATAAATTATAAAATCTCCCTTTAATGTGTCACATTCATTCTTCATATTGGATGGTAAGATTGGCAACTGTGGCATGATCAGTGGCAGATCCAGAAATCCTACACAGAGGGTTCATTTTTCAAGCATAATTTTGAAAAAAAAAATCACAGTCCAATATAACAATAAAACAAGAAGATAAAATGTTCAAATATTGATAAACCAAATCAGACTTCAAATACTGGAAGTGATACATACAGATCTGCATATGTACACAACGACACTCCAATATACAAGCTTTTATTTTTATTTTTATTTTTCTTTACACTTGATAGCATGGAACGGAGACAGTGAGGAAAAGGGAGAGGGAGCGTCACCAGAGAACAAGTCGCCAGAGGTGGAGCCGTGGAGGCGATGTTCTACTCCACGATCAACGATGAAGATGGTAGCGTAGGCGATCTCGATCCTTAAATGTAGAGAGAGAGAAAGAGGGGGAAAGAGAGAGTGGGTGATGATGTTGCCATTCTGGCATGGCCGAATGGCCGATCGAGAGAGAGAATGAGTTTCTGGGCTAATTTGGGGGTGGCGGTGGGATTTAGGGGAAATCAAATTGATACATCCCTGGTATTTAGGAAACCATAATAGTGGTGAAATCAATTTGCCCAAATATTTTGGAACCCATAACTGTGGTTTCGTAAAACTAATTAAGGGTGTAACGGCCCATATTTTGGGAAACGTTATTTATTATTACAACTTAAATATTTAAACAGTAGTAACAATAATAAAAAGATTAATACATATAATTTGTCTTCCACAGATTACAAAAAGGAAAACCGGGTAAACTTTATGCTTCTCAAATTCCTCTGCCTGGTCGTTTCCCATATCGGCAGCTCCTCCTGCTTCGAGTTCTCCGTAGTACTCCTCCTGTTCATCGCGATAATCTAGCATAATACGTCAGAGTTGCAAAGCAATATCGTAGTATTATGCTAGAGTTTCACAAGTGCAAGACCGTAAGTGGGGTCGCCCAGTAGATAGTTCTACCTAAACCTTAAACTAGAAATTCTAAAACAATATAGTAGGTGGCAGAATAACCTTGGAAATCATTTTTTGAAAACAGTAATTTCATGCGTGTCCAGATATCAGTGTCAAATCAATTCAGAGTGCAGTGTCGGTATCTCGTATCAGTTTCTCATATCAGCATTCTTCTTCAAATTTCACCCATGTCAACATCTCCCATCACTCGAAAGTTATTGGCCCGTTCTACTTATCCTTTCTAACAGTCACCAACTTTTCCGCTAGAAGTCTCAGCTGTCTTATATCACTGAACTTAACCAGTCTGTTTATAAGGTCCGTTCACTCTGCGTCTCACATGACATAGCCCCGACTGTCTTATATAACTAAACTTAATCAATCTGTTTATAAGGTCCGTCCACTACGTGTTGTCCCGCTGAGTCCTAACCACCAAGTTCTCCCCGCGGAACTGGAGCGGCACTCAAACGACACTACCATATCAATCGTTCACCACATCATCATTTCATTTTCATTCTCACCTTTGTTTCTCGTCGTGAAATCAATCGTTCCTTTTTCTTGAAAAACGTGTTGTGTGGTGTCGTCTCGTGAATCGTGCACATGCGCTGAATCTCGTAAAAATCTTTTGTATGCAAATCGTTTCTCGAAAACCATGTCACTTTAAGTCAAAATCTCCTTTCTCATAAATGTTTTACTTTAAGTCAAAACTTCTTTTTAGCGACCTTCTCTTGACAATAGAATAACCAGGACAGTCCCAGATTGGATGGCTGGACAAATCCAATTAGAATCACCATTCCTCTCTTAGTCAGCGCGAAACTTGACTTTTTGACAGACTATCAGGGGTGTTAGCCTTGGGTCATTCCACAGCCTCAATCAAGTCAAACTATTTGTACAGTATCTTTTAGAATTTTTTTGTATCTTTCGAAAAGCTTTTTCGTTCTGAAAATTAGTCGGGCATTATAACGGCGTGATTTCGAAAAGTCAATTTTTATCCGGTCATTATAATTGCGTATTTTCAAAAGTCAATCTCAAATCGTGCATTATAATGACTGTGTGTTTTTAAAGAGTAATCTTCCATATTATCGTTAATTATCCACCAAAATCTAGACTAGTCATTTCTAATCACGTTTAAGCATTATAACGACATAATTTAAAAGTAAATACCAAATACTAATCTAGGGTTAGGATAAGTATCTACCTTAATCCGGGGTTAGTCGAAGCCGATTAGCTTGGTTGATTCCAGCGGCGTAACAACTACGTGACTTTTGCTCGAACTTCCTTCCTCCTAACTTTTCTACTACTTTAGGATCGTAGGGTGGTTGAAGTGGTGGAGGGTGGTGGTTGGAGGTTGAGTTTCATGAAGAACGCATGGTTTTTCTAAAGAACACATGAATACTACAAAGGTGGTATGTGTGGAGCTTTTGGTGGGAATTTCGATTTGGGGAAAGCTTCCTATTTATAGGCAAAAATTCAAGGCCACCCCCTCTCTCTCTCTCCATATGTGTCCAAAAAACTTTCCATTAAAGGAAATGAATAAGAATCTTATGTAGGTTAGGCTTAGTCTTCTAGGTTTTTAAGTTTTTGTCTCTAGGAAATTTCTAGGAAGCTCACAATTGGTGACTTAAAGTGTTCTAGTAAAGTTGGTTTGTGCATCGTCTTCCGAGGCACTTAGTTCCGAGGAAGGAGTTGACCGTCCTATTTGGGCCGCTGTGTTAACTTGAAGCATACGTGGAGCGCGTCCGAGAGGTGGGGGCTACATCCGTAGTGTTCCTTCTTATCCGAGCCCCAGCCTTGATTGCATCATGAGTTACTTCGGGTCACGCCACGTGGTGGATGGCAGTTGGACGAGAGAGGTGCACGCGGATCACGGTTTTGTAGCCGAGGAGGCGTACCCGCGTGGGCTGTCAGATGATAAGGATACACGTCTCATCAATGCCACATGTCTATACGCCATTCATGCCGTCAATGGGTGTCTCGTTTCCCGTGCTATCATTTAAACACGCCTCCCCCTATAAATAGGGCCAACTTAGAGAGAGAAACACTTTCTCTTGTTCTCTCTCCTTGCATCCCAAAATCTCTGCAACTCCGTTTTTTTCCCGGTGAGATTTGGATCGAGCATCTCAGCCTCTCCGCCGCCACTATCCGTCGCACTCCGCCGCTTCTTTCAACTTTTGACTGGTGGAGAGCACCGTGTCCGTCCATCTTCGACGCCGTTACCATTTTTTACCGGCGTATCAGAGGTAAGGGTTTTTCTGTGAACTTATTGATTTTTCCTTATTCAATCGTTGACTTCGTCGTCGTTTCGCCGTTTTTGGGATGATTGATAAGGTTTCCGTGCAGTGAAAAGCATTTTGCGCAATTTACTAAGAGATCGCAGGAATTGCGATGGACAGCGAACTCAATCGTTCAACTGTTCATCGTGTTCTTCGCCAGAATCGTCCTTGTGACTTTTCGAGTTGCTTTTTGATCTTTCAACCTATAGGTCTTAGGATGTAACATTGTTTGTCGTCCGAGACAGGGGATCCAGATCTTGACCGAGTCGAAACCCTAGTCATCAATGACCCTTCCCTTGCCTAGGATGTCCGAGAAGCACAGATTGTGCCTAGGTTGTTTAAGATTTTGGTTCGGAATTTTTCCGAGCTGATTTTGCCACTTAGTAATCTCAAAGTTTTCGATCACTACCAGTTATATGGCTAACTGTTTTTCACCCGTGCACTTCTTGTCACGTTCAGAAATCTTGGAGCCCTTCGTCCTTTCTTCGGGGAGCTCAAACCGAACGGATTCCTACATGCCTCCCCTCGATAGTTCCGGGGCCCTCGGTTTCCATCTTTTTTCAAGCGGTTCACGGTAGCGACGTTGGGATGGCCTCGACCGAAATTGGCCCTGTAGATGAGGGATTCAATCCTCTCAACCCCATCGACGTCCACCCTGTCGCTCGGTCCGGTAGTGAAGGTTCGGTGAACCAGGGGGAGATAAGTAGCGATCATACTACGTCCGCCAATCCTGGGGGAGGTAGAGACGGGAACGGGGCCTTCACCCCGGTCTCCGATGTACAGATTATTGAGGTCCGTGGTCCCGAGGCGGAAAACACCGGGTCTATCTATGAGGCCACGGCCGAGAATCCAACTGCCGAACCTTCTCCCGAGGCCTAAACTATCGAGGCTCGACCCCCTAAGGCCAAGGCCTCGGTGAAAGGACCGAATGTCTATCTGGAATACTTCAATGCTAAAAGAGGGAATTACCGGGCCTTCTGCCGGAAATATAACATTCCAGAAGACGTCGAGATTCGGCTGGTCCGAGAGGACGATATCACCTTCTCAGATGATCGCATAACAATACCGCTGCTGGCGATTACGGAGGGTGGGGTTCGGTTTCCTGTAAACCTCCTCCTTCGTCAATTTCTTCATGAGTATCAAATTAATCCTCGGTATCTTGCTATGAATTCCTTCCGGATTATTAACGGCCTGCACGCGCTACGAGAGAAATTCCATCTTATCTTCAATTTATCCGATTTGGTGGGAGTGTACAATGTATCTTGGAATAGTCCTTCAGAGCGTAGGTTCCTATCTCTGAGAAGTATCCCCAAGGAGCCACAGACATACCTGATTGACCACCTGCCGGACTCCGACCCTTGGGCCAATGACTTCGTGGAAGTTCGGGGGAACTTTGAATTTGGTCTGGAAGAGGATGGCTCGTATCCCATCCCGAGATTGAATGCTTCAAAGGGTGCATTTTATTTGTGTTTTGCTTTTTCATCCCTTATTTTTCCTTTGTTGTAGAACACTACTTACCGAGTTCTTTCTTTTCTTGTTTTGTAGAGGTTTCTCCGATTTCTGCTTAGCTATTGAAAGCTAAGAACGACGACAATATTTGTGCCGCATACCGAATCCCTATTGAGGAGAGGTTTGCCCATGTCTTGTTGAACTACGAGCCGTTTTATATGTCTTATCTCCAACAGAGAAAGAAGAACATTGTTACCGAGAAGGTTGGTCCGAGCAGGAAGAGAAAAAGAGGAACTGCTAAGGGGAAAGAGGTGATAGACATTCCCTCCCGAAGCTCCTCTGAAACCGAGTTTGATCTTCACCTGGAAGAGATTCAGAACTTGATTGGAAAAATCAGAGAACCTTTCGAAGAAGAGTTCGTAGAAGAAGAGGCAGAAATGGCTGGTGAACTCGGCGACCTTCCAAGTCTCCTACCATCAAAGAAATCGAGGAAGACCGTTATAACTTCAGCCAAAGGAATGCCGAGCCAATCCAAGCGAGCTCCTGCTACCACTGAGGCTGACGCAGCCGAGCTTAAGAAACAAAGGCTCGTGCTAGGGTCAGGTTTGGTCAAGGACGCTTGGAAAGACAAGGTAGCTGCTGACAAGAACTTCCCCGAAAAGGTTCCTGCCGAGAATGAGTCCTCTCCGAAGGATGTGAATGCTGAAAACTCCTCTCCTATTCCTTTCATCTTCGCCCCTCAGACCAGACAAGGCCAACCCGTGTTGTTGACGGACAGCGTCCGAGCCAATCCAAGGCTCGGTCTCCCCGTACTTCAAGGGGTGTGCCTGCCCGAAGACATGAAGCATCTTCCCAGCGATCTTGAAGGAAACATCGTGGATATGTTCTAGCATCTGACTTTGGTAAATGTTTTTTTATTTTTATTTTTAAACCGTGCGGTTAACTCCCTTCAGCCTTCTTGATTTCTTGCTCATTTTTACACATTGCTTTCAGGCCAATCAATCCATTCTCGGGTACCACCAAAAAGTGGTAAATCTCTCCTCTTCTTTCAATAACCTGAAGCTGAAATATAGAGAATCCCTCTCAAAGAAGAAAGAGGCCGAGAATGAGCTGACGGCCGCGAAGCTCCAACTCTCGGAACTGGATGAGGTGAAGAAGCAACTCTCTGAGTTGGATACTTTGAAAGGGCAGGTGAAAGAGTTGCAACAAAAGTTGTCCGAGGAGGAAGAGAGGTCAAACAAGGCGGTTAGCGTTGCGCACTCGGCTGGATTTGCGGAGGCCAAAGAGAAGATCGTGGAGCATTACCAAGGACAAGTGGCTGAGATCTAGAGCAATAGCTTCCGAAGGGGTGCACAAATTTATTACTTCAAAGGGGTGGCCAAGGGATACGGTCTCGGATTGGAAGCTGGCAGCGTTCCCGCTGAATCTGCTCTCCAGACCGTCCCCGAGGTCGAAACCCCCGAGATTGAGATCCCCTCGGAAGAAGAGGATGTAGGAGATGAAGAGGAAGCCGCCGAGGAGAATGTTGGAGAGGATGCTGGGACCGAGACCAGAGATGTCGAGAAGGATGCCTGAAGCATCCGTTTTGAGTTTTGATTTTTTGAACAATCGCTCTTTCCCTCTTTCGAACTATTTCTGTGGTTTGCTGTTATTCACGGCTGGTGGAATTATATGCCAGACCGTTGTATTTCTGTGGTTGTCTGCAACAATACTTTTCTTTCTTCCTCTGAACTATTTCTTGTTTTGTAGCGACTCGGTGGAATTGTATGCCGAGTCGTTTGTGGTGAATGAATGAATGGGATGGATGGTTTTGTCTCTTCTGTTTGTTCTTGAAGGATTTTTCCTGAGATATATAGGAATACCCCCATTCGTCTCGGCTTAGGGCAAGTAAATACCCTTGGCCTAAGTTGGAGATGAATGTTTTAATTAATTTTACTAAGGCATGAAAAATATCTGAAGCATTCGGCAGGTCTTCTCGGATATTGCCGAGTCAATTGAAAACAACTGAATGTTCATAATGCGATTTATAAAACACGTTTTGGTAAGATGTTGAAATAGCTTTAATACCCCTAAAGAGAGGTTCGTTTGCTCGGAATCCGAGTCAATTGTGTAACTTAGGAATATAAGTTATCATTGAAACAGTACCCCTCAACAAGAGTTTGATTGACTCGGTGACAATTACCGAGATGATTTGTTAACTTAAAAGATAAGTTATTAGTTGGTCAATACCTCTGTAGAAGGGTTTTTACGTCGAGCTCGGTATATGGGCCGAGACATTTATGTTAGTACCACCATGAGGGTGTGTGATGTTGACAATTCATCGACGTAATGAGTGGATTGGCTCGGTTGCACCGAGCGGTCTTATGGTTGTGCCTTTAGCCGAACCCATTGGGTACGAGTACCGAGACACGATTAAAAAGACAACAATTGAGATCAAAAGGTTTTTCATTGATAAACTTCCGAGAAAGTAGTACATCAAAATTTCTTCACAATTTTTCTAAGTCTGAAACTCATCGTCCGAGAGCAGTACCATTAAGCATAATACTTTCTCAAATTATAAGCATTCCAAGGCTTGTCCACGAGTTTTCCATCCATGTCTTCAATCTGGTAAGCTCCTTTCCCGACCTTTTTAACGACTCGGTAGGGACCGTCCCAGTTTGGCATCAACTTCTTTTTCTTATTTTTATCCGTAACCTTCTTGAGGACCAGATCATCTGGACAGAATGTTCTCAGCCGAACCGTCTTGTTGTACCCTTTAGCAACCTCCTGTTGATAGGCTTCCAACTTTACCCAAGCTACATCTCGTTTCTCCTCGGCCAAGTCCAGGTCGTTACTTAAAGCCGTGTCATTAGTGGTTTCATCAAAGTACTCGGTTCGGATTGTGGGTAACCCCTTCTGGATATGGATTACGGCTTCAATACCGTAGGCTAAGGAATAGGGAGTCTGACCAGTAGAGCGTCTCGGAGTAGTTCTGAAAGCCCAGAGGACGTGTGGTAGCTCCTCAGCCAATTTTCCTCTCTTAGCAGTTAGCCTTCGCTTGAGTCCAGCCGCGACCGTCTTGTTAGACGCCTCGGCCTGGCTGTTACCTTGAGGATAAACAGGTGTGGAGTTGAAGAAGCGTACTCTGATCTTGCCGCACACATCCTTCATTTGTTTTCCAGTGAACTGCTTGCCGTTATCCGAGACGATAGCGTATGGAACTCCATACCGAGAGATGATGTTCTGCCATAAGAAACTCTTCACGTTGGCCTCGGTAATGAAAACTAGAGGCTCGGCTTCCACCCACTTAGAGAAATAATCCGTAACAGTGATGAGGTAGCGAAATCCTCCCGGAGCAAGTGGGAGCTCCCCGACAATGTCCAAGCCCCACTGAGCAAAGGGCCATGGGCTGGTGACCGGTTGAAGGTCCTCGGCAGGCCGGTGAATCATTGGTTTGAACAGCTGGCACCTGTGGCATTTCCGAACAAACTCTTCAGCATCTTCCTTCATCTTTGGCCACCAATATCCTTGAGTGATGGCTTGGTGGGCAATGGATCGTCCCCCCGAGTGGCAGCCTCCTCCGCCGGCGTGGAGCTCTTGGAGTATTGAGTGGACCTGGTTCTGATGGACCACCAAGAGGTATGGGCCAATCCGTGAGCGTCTATACAATGAGCCAGTTGGAGAGAGCCAGTAGTTTGCAGCCTTGCATCTAATCCGGTGGGCTTCTCGGCCGTCTTCATGTAGCTTGTCATCTCGAAGGTAAAAAACCAATTCGTCAATCCAGCTCGGGCCGAGCTCGAAGTTGAAACCTGCATCTGAGGAGGGTGGAAGCTCGGATATGGAATTGTTCCGAAGGAAATGCTTCGTTGCTCGGAAGCTTTGCATGCTGAAGCTAATCCTGCGAGGGCATCAACATGGGCGTAGTGCTCTCGGCCCACCTGGTGCACTTCAATTTCGTCAAATGTCTCAGTTAAACTCTTGGCTATGCCTAGATATTTGGCCATTCTTTCGTCCTTGGCATCATAGTCTCCGTTGAACTAGTTCACAACGAGTTGAGAGTCGCTGTAAACCATCAGGGTCTTCACATCCATTGCCTCGGCCAGCCGAAGGCCAGCGATTAAAGCTTCGTACTCGGCCTCATTGTCAGAGGCCGGGAACTCAATTGAGATTGCATTCTCATGTGTGATTCCCTCGGGGGAGATTAGGACCACCCCTGCTCCAGTGCCGCGTTGGTTGGAAGCTCCATCTACGTGTAATTTCCAGGTGTTACCATGGAACAAGTGCCAAGTCGAGAATGGCACGGTTGCTTGGTCTTCATTCTCATCCTTGCTCGGTTCTCCTTCCGAGAGAGGTTTTTGTGTGAGATCAACTTCCTTTTCTTCTTTGGTTGATTCTTCATCCGAGATCGTGTTGGCCACGTCTTCAATTGCCACGGAGGCGTCTGGATCTTCAATGGGTCGCTTGGGAGGGTTTGGGCTGGGCTCTTCCTTTGACTTCTCTGCTCCTGGTGTTAGCTCGGCAATGAAGTCAGCTAACACTTGTGCCTTGATCGCTGTTCTCGGTCGGTATTGGATGTCAAAGTTGACCATCTCGCATGACCACTTCGAGACTCGGGTTGAGAGATCGGCTCTTCGGAAAAGCGCTTTGAGTGGATACTCGGTGAGGACGGTGACTGTGTGAGCCTGGAAGTAAGGGAGCAGCTTCCGAGACGCGGTGACGAGAGCAAAGGCCACCTTTTCAAGAGGCAGGTACCTTGTCTCAGCACCGGTCAGGGTTTTGCTCGCGTAGTATACCGGTCGATGGTCGGTTCCCTCTGTTCGGACGAGAACCGAGCTGACCGCGTGTGGAGAGACAGATAGGTAGATGAACAAATCTTCATCTTCCCGAGGTGTCTCAAGTAGTGGTGGTTCGGATAGGTACGTCTTCAAATGCTGTAATGCCTTTTCACATCCTTCTGTCCATTGGAATTTCCTCTTGCTTGTCTTCATCGATTGAAAGAGAGGGCGGCATACGTCAGCCGAGCGGCTGATGAAGCGGTTGAGAGCTGCTGCCATCCCTGTTAGCCTTTGGACTTCCTTGATTGTACTTGGTGAAACGAGCTGTCGTATAGCTGTAACTTGGCTCGGATCTGCTTCAACACCCCTTCTCGTTACCAAGTGGCCTAGGAACTTTCCCGACCAAACTCCGAAAGAGCACTGCTCGACGTTGAGTTTCAAACCATGTTGCTTCAGTACCATGAACATCTTGGCGAGGTCAGCGATGTGGTCTTCCTCTAGTACGCTTTTCACCACCATATCGTCGATATAAGCCTCCATCGTGTCTCCGAGCTGATCTTTGAAAATCCGAGACACCATCCTTTGGAAGGTGGCCCTGGCGTTCTTCAGCCCGAAAAGCATGACTTGGTAGCAGTAGAGCCCCCTTGGTGTGATAAAAATTGTCTTCTCCATGTCCTCGGCATCCATAAAGACTTGGTGATAGCCCCTGTATGCATCCATAAAACTCAAACGTCCGTGTCCAGCTGTAGCGTCCACAAGTTGGTCTATCCGAGGGACTGGGAAACAGTCCTTTGGACAAGCATCATTGAGATTTGTGTAGTCTACGCAGACCCTTAGCTTTCCGTTCTTCTTTGGGACTACAACTGTGTTTGCCAGCCATGTAGGGTACTGGACTTCTCGGATTGCTTGAGCTTCCAATAATTTGTCGACTTCCGACTCAACTGCCTCGGCATGAATAGCGGAAGACCTTCTCGACTTTTGAACGACAGGGCGTCTCAACGGGTCTACATTAAGCTGGTGTTTGATGAAGCTCGGATTAACCACTAGCATTTCGTAAGGAGTCCAGGCGAACACCTCAATGTTCGCCTTGAGGAAAGTTATCATTTCCTCCTTTTCGGTCTTGTTTAGAGAGGACCCGACTAGGAAGAAACGACTTCCATCCTCATTGATTGGGACCGTAACGAGGTCTTCAGCGGACTTTACCTCGGCAGCTCGACCGACATCTTCCAAAACAGGTGCTTCGGGAACTTCTATCCACTACACCTGTTTTGGTTTCTTCTTCTCTTTCCTGCCCACGGTTGAAATGTAGCATTTCTTCGCAGCTATTTGATCGCCTTTGACGTCCTCCTGCTTCCCTTTTGCCCCAATAAACCGTAGCACCTGATGGTACGTTGATGCTACAACCCTCATCGCGTGGAGCCAGTTTCTTCCCAATATGATGTTGTAGGGGCTCGGGGAGTTTACAACAACAAAGTCTACTTGTTGGGTTACCGAACCGATGATGACTGGAAGAGTGATTGTACCGAGCGGATACACAGGTGTACCACTGAAGCCAACGAGAGGGACCTCGGAGGGTTTAAGATCCTGACTGGTGAACCCGAACCCTTTAAATAATGAGTAGTACATCACCTCGGCTGCACTCCCTTGATCTACCAAGATTCTCTCTACCTTGGCCTTCCCTACCTTGAGCGTAATGACGAGAGCGTCATTGTGAGGAAACTGAACCACCGCTAGATCTTGCTCGGTGAAGGTTATGGTCCATTGAGAACCCTTGGTTGGAAACTTTCGTTTCGGCTGTGGGTTCACCGAGAGAACCTCCATCGCCGCGGTGGCTTGATCAATTTCCTTGTAGATTCGTGCCTCCATCATTCTTGTCACCGGGCCATGGATTACGTGCATCACCACCACATCCTCTTGGGCGCCTCCTCCTGCAGCCGTGCCTTGGCCCTGTGCCCGAGCTAGGGTCTTATTTTGGTCAA
This sequence comes from Vaccinium myrtillus, assembly GCA_016920895.1. NCBI lineage: Eukaryota > Viridiplantae > Streptophyta > Magnoliopsida > Ericales > Ericaceae > Vaccinium > Vaccinium myrtillus. The sequence goes on along the minus strand of JADGMU010001222.1, from coordinate 12,992 downwards.
TGTAAGCGTCTAGATTTCCAGCAGAGACCAGGGTTTCCAAATATGCTTTGAACGGTCTGCAAGAGGTTGTATAGTGCCCCTGTTCTCGGTGGAAAGTGCAATAGACCTTCCTGTCTTTGGTTTTGTCTTGGGTTCCCATCTTGTGGTCCGGCCAATGAAAGAAACCTTCATTTTCGACCTTCCGAAGAAGCATATAAATCGGCTCGGTGAAAACCATGCGCCCTGCTACGAAGTCACTAGCCTTCGGAGACCTTTTTTCTGCCGTCTTGATTGTATTAACTACCTTCTTCTGATTTCCCGAGACGTGGATGACCTTTGGGTAGAGAGTGATCCTTCCACGAACTCCTGCACACGTAGCGCACACCGTTAGCACCCAACCTGGCCGGAATGTGGCCAGGGAAGGCACTCCGACGATCTAGTAAGAGATCGGAGAAGAAAGACGAAACGAGAGAGTAAAAGTAGAGAGAGAAAGTGTCGTTCTCTTTAAGGTCTTTTCGCTTCGTTTATATAGGCTTCCCAAGGACAGGGGCAGCCCAGTCATTTCGGCTTGGGTGACGTCACCGAGCATCACGAATCGGCCTCACAAGTATCGCATGCATGCATCCTCCAATATGGTTGTGACATGTGGCATAACCGCTTGGCATAGGTCATGCTGACGCAAAAACAGCTGTAACATGCACATGAGCCTTCCCCAGTTTGTTATGAACGCTAACCGCTTCGGGTGACGCCATGGAAGACGTCACCGATATCTCAGATTCCCCTCCCGAGTCGTCTCGGATATGATCCGTCTCGGAAGATTCATCCGGTTAATAGTCCACTCTAGCCGAGACACCGGTTTACCTTGGATAGGCCCATCTCGGTTGGCCCATCAGGTCTTGCTCATGAATTGGGCTTGGTGATCCGTTTGGACCCAAACCTCTCCGGGCTCACCAACCGAGACCCATTTGGGTTGCTAGATTTCGGCCCACTACAATATACGCACAAGATATTTGTTGTTTCACTTCGACGGACATATTCCAACATTTTTTGTGTGTGTATTAAGTAATAAAAATGAAAACCTAAATAAAGAAATTGCATCATCAAATTCCAAGAATTTTGTTTTCCATTTGAATTGCACCAAGTTTTTTATGTTATTTAGATGATCATACAACAACTAAATAAATTGATGACCAAAGCAAAAAACAAACAGAATTCAGCCTCAGGACCCAAATAGATTGATGACCCAAATATGATTGCATTTTTTTGTTTAGGAGCCGTTGTTTCTGTTGACGAGCAGCCCCAAATGAGGAGGGCTGCCAGGATGGATTGGTCCAGATGGCCCAGAAGGAGGGGTCCCCGTCTTAGGGAGCTTTCCAAAATGCATCCTCCCGTTCATACCCAATGGTCTGGGTGGGCGGGATGGCCCTCTTGGAGGTATCGGAGTGCCCTTAATAAGCTTTCGGAAATGCATCCTTCCCAACAAGTTGAATCCTGTGGGTGGGCGGAAATTCTGTTTGTTGTACAGCCCCGATGAAGTAACGAGAGCATTCTCGGGTAGCTTCCCCCATGGCAGTCTCCTTTCGGACCTTTCGGCCGCTACAAAAGCGGCGGCAAAGCCCAAATCTAGTACAAGTAAAAGGGTCATCGCAACAGTTAGCAACCCAGCCGTCGCCATTTTTTCCCGCTTCGTTTCAATTTGATTTCAGTGATTGTATAGCACGCTACATACGAAGCTAAGATCACCGCCCTTTATATACTACTAAGTAATAACCTTTATAAGACACAAATCTGGAAATTCTTTACGTGAGGAGCGTATCCATTAAATTTTTAACCTTAAAGATTTGGATTCTGTTTAATTTTAGAGCCCCATTAAAGTTTCTACTATAAAGATTTGGATTTTGTTTAATTTTAGAGCCCCATTAAAGTTTCTACTATAAAGAGTTGGATTCTGTTTAATTTTAGTTGGCTCTGTATTGTATGTTGAGAACAATGAATTAGGAAAGCCATTTAGTCAAGCGATGTGACGCCCCTGCGCTCCCCATTCAACACTTGGTTCATCGGACCAAGGGGGTGTTATGCACCCGGGTGCTTTGCACCCCATCGTCCGATCATGTTTTTGGACAGTCCGATGCGTTCGGCAATTTTAATTTAATTTAGATTTATTTTTACCGGTAAAAAATCAAAACACATCCAGACCATCCAAAACACGATCAGACGGTCGAGGGGTGCAAAGCACCCAGGTGCGTAGCAACCCCCGCCCTCGGCCGGGATCCGGTTCATCCTTGTGAAATCAATTATTAATTCAAGAAATCAAGTCAAAGTATATTGGAGCATCTCCAACCAATCTTCAAAACTCCAAAATGAAGAATGGAAGTTATATATTAACATGAGATTTTATTTATAATTTATGCCCCATTTTCTTCAATAAGTTGTACTTTTTGGAGGGATTCATCCTCCTTTTTGTCAATTCCATTATTCAGATTTACTTTAGTTCTTCATTGTTTTGGTTTTTCAAATATGAAGAACCAAAGTAAATTTGAAGAACCAAATCTCTAAAAAAGAGGAAGGGTACTCTATCCAAAAAGTATAACTTTTTGAGGAAAATGGGGCATAAATTATAAAATCTGCCTTTAATGTGTCACATTCATTCTTCATTTTGGATGGTAGAATTGGCAACTGTGGCATGATCAGTGGCAGATCCAGAAATCCTACACAGAGGGTTCATCTTTCAAGCATAATTTTGAAAAAAAAAATCACAGTCCAATATAACAATAAAACAAGAAGATAAAATGTTTACAGATTCTTCATTAAGCAAAAAAAAAGTTCAAATCTCATCCAACAACTTTTTTTCATTTTAATCATCTACAAATCTCTTTAAATATGCAATATTCCAATGCTATCATAGGTGTAATTTTTCTTTTAGTCCTGTAAAAAATCCGAGCGGACACCGAGTTGCTTAAGCAAATATGGACTGTTGCCGACCGAAGAGATGCAATTTCCTGCCTTTTTAACAGTTGCATTTATTGGGAAAGAATTCAAATGTCAAATAGGCTTCCTTAAGAAAAAAACCACGACAAATCAATATCCATGAAATTGATATTCAACGGCACGACAAATTTACACGTGATAATTTACATGCTGGCTTCGAGAACATCATTGTTCAGGATAAATTTATAAACATGTAAATATATATATATATATATATATATATTTTTTTTTGCCATTCGATATACCAAATCAGACTTCAAACACTGGAAGTGATACATACAGATCTGCATATGTACACAACGACACTCCAATATACAAGCTTTTATTTTTATTTTTCTTTTTCTTTACACTTTATAGCATGGAACGGAGACAGTGAGGAAAAGGGAGAGGGAGCGTCACCAGAGAACAAGTCGCCAGAGGTGGAGCCGTGGAGGCGATGTTCTACTCCACGATCAACGATGAAGATGGCAGCGTAGGCGATCTCGATCCTTAAATGTAGAGAGACAGAAAGAGAGGGGGAAAGAGAGAGTGGGTGATGATGTTGCTATTCTGGCATGGCCGAATGGCCGATCGAGAGAGAGAATGAGTTTATGGGCTGATTTGGGGGTGGCGGTGGGATTTAGGGGAAATCAAATTGATGCATCCCTGGTATTTAGGTAGCTCCTCCTGCTCCGAGTTCTCCATAGTACTCCTCCTGTTCATCGCGATAATCTAGCATAATACGTCAGAGTTGCAAAGCAATATCGTAGTATTATGCTAAGGTTTCACAAGTGCAAGACCGTAAGTGGGGTCGCCCAGTAGATAGTTCTACCCAAACCTTAAACTAGCAATTCTAGAACAATATAGTAGGTGGCAGAATATCCTTGGAAATCATTTATTGAAAACAAGAATTTCATGCGTGTCCGATATCGTCAAATCAATTCAGTGCAAAGCGTAATAAAATCGGATTCTCGTATCATTTTCGAATCGAGCGCAAAGGTTGTCGATCTCGATATCTGTTTCTCATATCGCATTCTTCTTCAAATTTCACCCATGTCAACATCTCCCATCACTCGAAAGTTATTGGCCCGTTCTACTTATCCTTTCTAACAAAACCAACTTTTTCGCTAGAAGTCTCAAATATCTTATATCACCGAACTTAACCACCTGTTTATAAGGTCCGTTCACTCAAGGCCTCACATGACATAGCCCCGACTGTCTTATATAATCAACTTAATCAACTGCTTATAAGGTCCGCCCACTACGTGTTGTCCTCGCCGAGTTCTAACCACCAAGTTCTCCTCATGAATCGAGCGGCACTCAAACGACACTACCATATCAATCGCTCACCACATCATCATTTCATTTTCATTCTCACCTTTGTTTCTCGTCGTGAAATCAATCGTTCCTTTTTCTTGAAAAACGTGTTGTGTGGTGTCGTCTCGTGAATCGTGCACATGCCATGAATCTCGTAAAAATCTTTTGTATGCAAATCGTTTCTCAAAAACCATGTCATTTTAAGTCAAAATCTCCTTTCTCATAAATGTTTTACTTTAAGTCAAAACTTCTTTTTAGCGACCTTCTCTTGACAATAGAATAACCAGGACAGTCCCAGATTGGATGGCTGGACGAATCCAGTTAGAATCACCATTCCTCTCTTAGTCAGCGCAAAACTTGACTTTTTGACAGACTATCAGGGGTGTTAGCCTTGGGTCATTCCACAGCCTCAATCAAGTCAAACTATTTGTACAGTATCTTTTAGAAAATTTTCGTATCTTTCGAAAAGCTTTTTCGTTCTGAAAATTAGTCGGGCATTATAACGGCGTGATTTCGAAAAGTCAATTTTTATTCGGTCATTATAATTGCGTATTTTCAAAAGTCAATCTCAAATCGTGCATTATAATGACTGTGTGTTTTTAAAGAGTAATCTTCCATATTATCGTTAATTATCCACCAAAATCTAGACTAGTCATTTCTAATCACGTTTAAGCATTATAACGACATAATTTAAAAGTAAATACCAAATACTAATCTAGGGTTAGGATAAGTATCTACCTTAATCCGGGGTTAGTTGGAGCAGATTAGCTTGGTTGATTCCAGTTGCGTAACAACTACGTGACTTTTGCTCGAACATCCTTCCTCCTAACTTTTCTACTACTTTAGGATCGTAGGGTGGTTGAAGTGGTGGAGGGTGGTGGTTGGAGGTTGAGTTTCATGAAGAACGCATGGTTTTTCTAAAGAACACATGAATACTACAAAGGTGGTATGTGTGGAGGTTTTGGTGTGAATTTCCAATTGGGGAAAGCTTCCTATTTATAGGCAAAAATTCAAGGCCACCCCCTCTCTCTCTCCATATGTGTCCAAAAAACTTTCCATTAAAGGAAATGAATAAGAATCTTAGGTAGGTTAGGCTTAGTCTTCTAGGTTTTCAAGTTTTTGTCTCTAGGAAATTTCTAGGAAGCTCACAATTGGCGACTTAAAGTGTTCTAGTAAAGTTGGTTTGCGCATAGCCACCTTGGTGTGGGGAGTCTTGCGTACTAGTTATACACATATAACTAGTCATGGGATGTTATAACTATATATACATATTTATGCATATTTATAGCTATAAACACATAGGTAGGCTAGGTTACTATTTAAGAATATAAGAATATATTCCCCCATTTATTAGGGAATATATTCCCTATTTATGAGAGGAAAAATACCCCTTAAAGTTGGTTTTATGTGCTAAAAATACAAACTATTCTAATACAAAAATGTATATAAGGATACTAACTTTAGGGAGACAAATGGGTGTGTTAAAAAATCCCTAGGTAGTCTTCCTAATAAGTGGGAGGATTCCAAAAGTACAAAATTTAGGAATTTATAAAAATCCCGGTGCCAAATTGTGCATGGAAGCACATATGTAAACTTGGATGGAAAGGGAAACAATTTCCCTCTCTCTCCTCCCTCTCCCAACTGGCCTCTCTCTCTCACACAAAAATCCAAAAATAATGGAAGCAAAGGTAGTGCATTGTTGGTAAAAATTGAGTATATTGGTCAAATTTGGCCAAAATGGCATATATTCCATTTTAGGTAATTAATAGGTATGTACTTACTTTAAGGAGACAAGATATGGGGTAGAAAAGTTGTAGGGTTTCTCGGACGCGAAACGGTGTAGTACTCGGCATGCACGTGTTGACTTACGGCGCGGAAAAATAATTCATACCACTATGTCACGTCATTTTTTCTACTTTTAGTTGTTTGTCAATATGCTTTTTGTTAGTTAGACATTTTTTTTACGGCAAAAGTAATCGTGTAGAGAGGAGGACACTGATTTTTACAGCAAAGATAATCACTTTCATTTTTTTATACTGATTTATGCTTCCGTGTAAAAGTTTAATTTGTTGATCGATGCAACAAGAAAATATATGGATAAAAAAACTGGAAAAGTTAGATGCATTTTGTTTATGAGAGCAAAGTCAGATGCTTTGCTGATCTGTTTAGTTTTGGGGCCAATAAAAAACAAGAATCCTTTAACAAAACCCTTATCTCATTGATGCTTAATAGTGATTACATTAAGATTATTATTTTTATATATTGTAGTGGGCTGAAAACTAGCACCTTTAATGCGGCTCAGTGGACGAGCCCAGGAGAATCAAGGCCCAAACGGGTCTCCAAGCCAGCTAAGGAACAAAATGCTATGGGTCGATCGAGACAGGCCCATCCGAGACAAACCGGTATCTCAGCCGGGATGAACTATGAACCGGACGAGTCATCCAAGACAGATCGTATCCGAGATGGCTCGGAAATGTGATCTGAGATATCGGTGACGTCCTTTGTGACGCCACCCGAGGCGGTTAGCGCTCATAACAAACTTGGGAAGGCGCATGCTACAACTGTCCCTACGTCAGCATGACGGTACCCGAAGCGGTTACGCTACGTGCCCAATTGTGATTGAAGGACGCGTGCATGCAATGATTACAGATTTGGCTCATGACGCTCGGTTACGTCATCTAAGCCAGAATGACTGATTTTCCCTTGTACTTGGGGAGCCTATATAAACGAAGCGAAGGAGACCTAAAGAGGTACACACAACTTCCTCTCTCAACTAACACATTTCCTCTGGTACTTCCTTCTCCGATCACTTACTAGATCGTCAGAGTGCCTTCCCTAGCCACGCTCTGGCCAGGTTGGGTGCTAACTGCATGTGCTACGTGTGCAGGTGTGTCTTGAGGATTCACTCATTTCTCACTTGGGTCAAGAGACGTTCAAGAGGTCCATCTAGAAATCAGGACACCACAATTGGCGACTCTGCTGGGGAAACTCAACCCAGAATCTCCGGTGTTCCTCCCTAGATCCAACTCTTTCCACCTTTCTCTCTTAAATCTCTTTACTCATAATGGGCGGCGAGCCAACTCACCCACCAAACCCCATTGACCCACTCCACCCATCCTCCTCTAGAGACCCCAAAACGACTCCTCACATCTCTGTCTCCCTCCCTCCGGGTCACATCGGACTCACCCCGAGTCCAGATTCACAGCAACTCACCATCCAGCAACTCACGCACCACCTGGAAGAACGAGATGCCGAGATGGCGGCAATGAGAGCTCAGATTGCCAAGCTAACCGAGACGATTAAGAAGAAGGCATCAGTGGAGGCTTCTGCAACGTCTCACAGAGTCGTATCTGCCTAGCGGCGCTCTGCTAAGGATCGCCTCAGCCACCCTAAAGATGAGAGGGCCCACAGCAAGGCTCTTGTGCTTCGACACGGGAACCCGTCGACCGGGCACCTCTCAAGGGGTAACCGCGGTGATTCATCTCGACACCGTTCCTCTCAGATCTCGGAATCGAGTGCTTGCTCTCCGTACTCCCAATTTTTCGCAACTCATGAGACGGTTTACTACTACGAGGACGGTCAATACAAACCGATCTAATCCTAAGGAGGCAGCTCGGCCCGAGCACTCTACAGACAGGAGGCGTCACAAGACCCCTCCTCTGCAAACGAAGCCTGGTGATCTCCGAGAAAGGTTGGAGATCCTAAAGAAAATCCCTCCCTTGGATGCAAACCTTACCGTCATCCAAGATGGAGGTACGGGAAAGCGGCATGCCTACCGCACCAAGGATAAAGCTCACCATGACGACGCTGGGGGGAAGAGGAAGGAGAAAGAGCACCGAGAACGGTCTCACCACCGAGACGAAAAAATGGCGAATCACCATGAGCGTCGCCATGATGAACATCACCACCCTTCAACCGAGAAACGTTCCCGTACCAGCGACGAATTTGCTATACCATCCCTTCCCCCCTTGCCGTCTTTACCTCATTTGTCGAGCTTGGACGAGCGCCTGAAGCAGCTGGCCAAATCTCTATTCACAAAAGAGATCGCGTCGGTTACACTGTCAGCTGGATTCACGCTCCCGAAGTTCAACCGCTACAACGCTCTTACCGACGCATACCACCATCTCATTTACTACAGGAAAATCATCAAGCTCTACACCTCGGATCAGGCAGTTATGTGCAAGGTATTTCCCACGAGCCTAGGGACTCTCGGATCCCTCTGGTTCAATAAGTTGGAGGAAGGCTCTATTGGAAGTTACGAGGCTCTGGAAAGAGCATTTTTATCTCGGTTCGTGACAAGTAACATACAAAAGAAGGAGGTAGACTCCCATCTCGGGCTGAGGAAGCGCCTGGACGAGACTCTGCGCCAGTACGCTGCCAGGTACTGGGAGATGTTTCACCAAGTCTCTGGCTGCGATCAGACTCTTGCTGCAACCCAATTCAAGCACGGTTTGGAGAGCAAGAGTCCAGTCTTTACAGATCTGATGCTACACCCACCAAAGAACATGGATGACTTGATGGAACGGATCAACAAGTATATCGAGTTGGAAGAGCTCTTAACCGAACGAGATGCACCGACTTCCAACTCCACTGTTCCAAAGGTTATCCATGTCTCATGTAATCAGAAGAAGGCGGTAAAGACTATTAAGACAGCAGCAAAGAAACCTCCGAAGGCGAGCGACTTCGTAGCAGAGCGCACGGTTTTTACCGAGCCAATTTATATGCTCCTACGGAAGATTGAGAACGAAGGGTTCTTTCAGTGGCCAGATCACAAGATGGGAACACATGACAAAACTAAGGACAAGAAGGTCTACTGCACTTACCACCGAGAGCAAGGCCACTACACCACTGTTTGCAAGCCGTTCAAACCATATCTAGAGACTCTCGTCTCGGCTGGAAACCTGGACACCTACATTGACCAGGAAAAGACCTTGGCTCGGGCCCAGAGCCAAGGGACAACTGCGGCCGAAGGTACCCAGGAGGATATGGTGATCATGCACGTGATTCATGGTCCGGTGACAAGAATGATGGAGTCTCGGATCTTGAAAGAAATTGACCAAGCCACGACGGCGTTGGAAGTGCTCTCGGTGAAGCAACAACCGAAGCGAAAGTTCCCAACCAAGGGCTCTCAGTGGACGATTACGTTCACCAAGAAGGATCTAGAGGGTGTTCAATTCCCTCACAATGATGCTCTCGTCATCACGCTCAAGGTGGGAAAGGCCAAAGTGGAACGGATCTTGGTGGACCAAGAAAGTGCTGCTGAGGTAATGTACTACTCACTTTTTAAATGATTTGGATTCACCTCTAAGGATCTCAAGCCTGCCGAGGTCCCACTCGTCGGCTTCAGCGGTACTCCTGTGTATCCGCTCGGTACAATCACCCTCCCTGTTATTGCTGGTTCTGTAACGCAACAAGTTGAGTTCATAGTTGTGAACTCCCTGAGCCCTTACAACATTATTCTCGGTAGAAATTGGCTTCATGCCATGAAGGCTGTGGCATCTACGTACCACCAGGTGCTACGGTTTATTGGGGCAGCAGGGAAGCAAGAAGATATCCGAGGTGATCAAATTGCCTCGAAGAAGTGCTACATTTCCACCGTAGGGAGGAAAGAAAAGAAGAAACCAAAGCAGGTACAGTGGGTGGAGGTGCCTGATGCACTAGTTTTGGAGGATGTCGGTAGACCCGTAGAGGCAAAATCTGTGGAAGACCTCGTCACGGTGCCAATCAATGAGGACGGAAGCCGTTTCTTCCGAGACAGAGAGGGAGGAGATGGTGACTTTTCTCAAAGCAAACATTGAGGTGTTTGCCTGGACGCCATACGAGATGCCCTGGGTCAATCCGAGCTTCATCAAGCACCAGCTCAAAATAGATCCATTGAAGCACCCGGTAATTCAAAAATCGAGGAGGTCATCCGTAATCCATGTTGAGGCAGTTGAATCCGAGGTCGATAAGCTCTTGGAGGCTCAAGTAATTTAGGAAGTTTAGTACCCTACTTGGCTGGCGAATACGGTGGTAATCTCGAAGAAGAACGGAAAGCTAATGGTCTGCGTGAACTACATGAACCTCAATGATGCCTGTCCAAAGGACTGTTTCCTAGTACCTCAGATAGACTAACTCATGGACGCCACGGCAGGCCATGCTCGGCTAAGCTTTATGGACGCATACAGGGGGTACCACCAAATTTTCATGGATAAGGAAGATATGGAGAAAACAGCTTTTATCGCTCCCTGAGGCCTCTACTGCTACCGCGTCATGCCCTTCAGACTGAAGAACATCGGGGCCACCTTCCAATGGATGGTGTCTCGGATGTTCAAAGATCAGCTCGGGGACACCATGGAGGCCTACATCGATGACATGGTGATTAAAAGCATTCAAGAAGGAGACCACATTGCAGACCTCACCAAGATGTTCACGGTATTAAAGAAGCATGGTTTAAAACTCAACGCCGAGAAGTGCTCCTTCGGTGTCGGGTCAGGGAAATTCCTTGGACACTTGGTCACAAGAAGGGGGATTGAGGCTGATCCAAGTCAAGTCACAGCAATACAACAGCTCGTTTCCCTGAGTACGATTAAGGAAGTCAAGAGACTTATGGGGATGGCAGCGGCTCTCAACCGATTCATCAACCGCTCGGCAGACGTATGTCGTCCTCTTTTTCAATCAATCAAGACGAGCAAGAGGAAGTTTCAATGGACCGAAGAATGTGAAAAGGCCTTACAACATTTAAAGACATATTTATCTGAACTGCCATTGCTGGAAACACCTCGGGAAAATGAGGACCTATTCTTCTACCTTTCTGTCTCTCCACACGCGGTCAGTTCGGTGCTCGTCCGAGCAGAGGGCACCGAGCATCGACTGGTGTACTATGAAAGCAAGACCCTAACAGGAGCCGAGACAAGGTACCTGCCTCTTGAAAAGGTTGCTTTTGCTCTCGTCACTGCGTCTCGGAAGCTGCTCCCGTATTTCCAGGCTCACACGATCATTGTTCTAACCGAGTATCCACTAAAAGCTCTGTTCCGAAGGGCCAATCTCTCAACACGAGTCTCAAAGTGGGCTTGTGAGTTAGCCAACTTTGACATTCAGTATCGCCCGAGAACGGCCATTAAGACGCAGGTGCTAGCCGACTTCATCGCCGAGCTAACACCAGGAGCAGAAAAGCCAAAGGAAGACAAACCCAACCCAATCCCTCCCGAGTAATCCGTTGAAGACCCTGATGCGCCTGTGGCAATTGAGGATGTGACCGACCAGGTCTCAGATGAAAACTCAGCCACTCCCCCTATAGTTGACAACCAAACCAAGCACCCCCACCTGTCTCGGAAGGAGAACTGAGTCAGTCCGTGGAAGAAGACCAAGCAACCGTGCCATTCTCTACTTGGCATATGTTTCACGGCAATGCTTGGAAATTGCATTTGGATGGAGCTTCAAACCAGTGAGGAGCCGGAGCAAACATAGTCCTAATTTCCGCTGAGGGAGTCATTCACGAGAACGCAATCACAATTGATTTCCCGGCCTCCAACAACGAGGTCGGGTATGAAGCCCTGATCGCTGGCCTTCGATTTTCCGAGGCAATGGACGTGAAGACCCTAATGGTTTACAGCAACTCTCAACTCGTTGGGAACCAGTTTAACGGCAAATATGATGCAAAAGACAAAAGAATGGCCAAGTATCTAGGCTTGGCATGGAGCTTAACCGAGCCATTTGAGGAAATTGAAGTACATCAGGTGGGTCGAGAGCACAATGCCCACGCTGAAGCACTCGCAGGGTTGGCCTCAGCATGAAAATCTTCTGAGCAACGTTCTATCTCTTTTGGAACAATCTCATCTCCAAGCTTTGATACACCTTGTGTCCAAATGCTGAACATTGAGCTCGGACCAAGCTGGATGGACGAACAGGTATTTTATCTCCAAGATGACAAGCTACCCGAAGATCGAAGAGAAGCTCACAAGATCAGATGCAAGGCTGCAAATTACTGGCTTTCCCCAACTGGCTTTTTATATCGATGCTCTCGGGCAGGACCGTACCTTATGGTGGTCCATCAGAACTAGGTACACTCAATACTCCAGGAGCTCCACACCGGTAGCAGAGGCTGCCACTCGGGGGGACATTCCATTGCCCACCGAGCCATCACTCAGGGGTTTTGGTGGCCGAAGATGAAGGAAGATGCTGAAGACTTTGTTCGAAAATGCCATAAGTGCCAGTTGTTCAAGCCAATGATTCACCAGCCAGCCGAGGACCTCCAACCGATCACCAGTCCATGGCCCTTTGCCCAATCATGCTTGGACATTGTTGGGGAGCTCCCACTTGCTCCAGGAGGATTTCGCTAACTTATAACTGCTACGAATTATTTTTCTAAGTGGGTGGAAGCCGAGCCTCTGGTTTTCATCACCGAGGCAAATGTGAAGAGTTTTCTATGGCAGAACATCATTTCTCGGTATGGGGTTCCATATGCGATCGTCTCAGACAATGGAAAGCAGTTTACTAGGAAACAAATGAAGGAGGTGTGTGACAAGCTCGGAGTATGCTTCTTCAACTCCACCCCTGTTTATCCTCAAGGTAACGGCCAAGCCGAGGTGTCTAACAAGACGGTCGCGACTGGACTCAAGAGAAGGCTAACTGCTAAACGAGGAAAATGGGTTGAAGAGTTGCCTCACACCCTTTGGGCTTTTAGGACTACACCGAGACGTTCAAATGGGAAGCTCTTGGACAAGCCTTGGAATGCTTATAATTTGAGA
>JADGMU010001221.1:0-63443 GCA_016920895.1 Vaccinium myrtillus | reverse complement strand
TACCTTATTTCCAGCCAAAAATTCCTCCTTCGTACTTTGGCTTAAAAGCTATTATTGGTCTTCGTTTTGTCTTTATTAAAAATTTGCATTTGTTAGTTTTGCGTCGGGATTTTTGTGGTTTAGTTCTCTAAATCGAGGCAGATATCCAAAGAAAGTATAAAATTGTGGTCAAAAGTAATAGTTTTGAATAGTTCCGAAAATAAACCAAAAATAAACTGGTTATTGGTTTAAATTTGGCTTTAAAAAAATTTGAGTTTTGACCATAATTTTATATTTTTAAATTTTGCAAGCAAAAAATTAAACAAAAAAATGAACAAAGTAGTTGGAGAAATTTTTTGGGTGGAAATAAGGTAAGGCTAGCATTAATTGCTCTCCACCTTTTTTTTTCCCCGGTCAGAGAATCAATAGCAGGCTTAACAAATTGAATTTTAAGTTAAAGTAGAGAATTAGTAGCAAGCTTAAAAAATTGATTTTTAAGTTAAAGTAGAGAGCAAACTCCCAGAAAACAAACATCAAATTTCACCAAATAACTCACCAATTTGTAGATTTTTTTAATTTTGCAATAGTAACTGAACAACTTCGGTGCGGCACTTGTCACGTACTGTTCACGCACTATTCACGCATTTTCACTTTTTTTAAAATTATTTTTGGGGAGTAGGAGTAGAAAGTAATAATAGTTTAATATCGTGAAGTTAGAATAGAGAGTTTGATTTTGTGAGTTTTTTAAAAAGAGACTTGCTAAATTATAAAAGGTGTTTTTGAGGTTAAATTTGGGGTATATATATATATATACACGTATCTCTCCGGTCAAGGATCCCGAAATCCCAGGATTGAAGCGTTTGGAGCATTTAGAAAATGTTTTTGCATGATCCGAAAGTCCAAATGTTTCAAAGGTGTTTTCCAAGGCCCACGAAATCTTCAAAAAAATACCGGGAAGGGCTTTATCCACGCATTTTTATAAAACCGCATATTTAAAAATTGCGTGGATCAAGCCCTTCCCGGTATTTGTTTTTGAAGATTTCCCGCGTGGGCCTTGGAAAACACCTTTTGAACACATTGGACGGCTCAGATCGTCAAAATTTGATCCGGAACTATGAGATCCGGACCCAAGGGTCCCGGACAGGAGAGTTCCTCTATATATATATATATATATATATATATATATATATATACACACACAAATTATCCAATCAAGGATCCCGGATGGGAGGTTTTTTGGTGTTTTGATGCTTTTAAAAATTGTTTTTGGGAAATTCGAGCCGTCCAATGTGTTCAAAAGGTGTTTTCCAAGGTCCACGCGGGAAATCTTCAAAAAAAAATATCGGGAAGGGCTTGATCCAAGCATTTTTTCGCAAAAAACGTACATTTACAATTTTGCGGAAAAATGCTTGATCAAGCCTTCCCGGTATTTTTTTGAAGATTTCCAGCGTGACTTTGGAAAACACCTTTTGAACACATTGACGTTCGATCGTCAAAAATATCGGGAAGGTGGAGTCCCGGATCCGGGACTCCCGGATTAGATAGTGATCATATATATATATATATATATATATAGGTGGATTTTCTAGTCCAAACCCTCCCGTTAATAAGAAAAAAGTGATTTTTTTGTGTTGCAAATTATTTTTGGAAAATCCGAGCCGTCCAATATGTTGAAAGGTGTTTTCAAGGGTCAACGCGGGAAATCTTCAAAAAAAAATACCGGGAAGGGCTTGATCCAAGCATTTTTCGCAAAAACTGTAAATATATATTTTTTGCGAAAACTGCTTGGATCAAGCCCTTCCCGGTATTTTTTCTTGAAGATTTTCCGCGTGGACCCTTGAAAACACCTTCTGAACACATTGGACTGATCGGATCGTCAAAAAAATGCTCGGATCACGGAGGTCCGGAAGTCCGGAGTCCGGAAGTCCGGAGTCCGGACTAGAAGTGGAACCTATATATATATATATATAAGGGGGCGTTGGACGGGAGTACCAATTTTTTGTAAGACTTGCAGGGTTTGGCTTACTTGGTTTAGGATTATAGATACGATTAATTTCTTGGGTTGAGAATTGTTTTTCTAATTGTGTGATTTCTTCATCAGATGATGTATTAGTATCTTGACTACTAGAATCTGTGCTATGATTTTTTCCTTTTGTAATTGTTGTTACTTGAGATTCTTGTTTAAGTTTTATTACTTGGGATGTTGATTCCGATTTTTTTTTAAGGGTTAACTTAGCTAGCAATTCTTCAATTTGTTCAATACTTTGGTTCTGATTTTTTGTGCTGTTGATTGGCTTAATTCTTTTTCCTGGAAGACGTATAAGGGGTTTTTCTATGGTTTTACTGGAAGAGGGAGTAGTGCTAAGAGACCCATCATCAATTTTAGTTTCTATTTTATCTAATTGTTTACTTATAGTTTTAAGACATTGATTAGTATAATTATTTTGTTCCATTATTTTTTTAAATTCAGCTTCTCCACTTGGTAACTTAAATGGGGATGCTGTAGTAGACGATCCTTTGTAATCAATAAGAATTGAATCTAAAGGAGGGTGACTAGCAGAAATCATATTATTGTCTGATGTTCTCCACTTAATTTTTGTTATAGTGTTAACTTTTTTATAATAATTTTCTAAATAATCAAAAAATTGAACTTCTGTTCTAATATCTTTCATGAATTGTTTCCAAATTTTTACTATTTGAGATGTTTGGCTAGGATTATATTTACTACGAAATTCTTTTCTTTTTACTGCATTATTTCTTGATTTAAATTCTCGGAACAACTTTTCTACATCTATAGTAAAATCTCTATGTATAGTTAATAAACTTTTATCTATAGGATGAGGGGTTATTTCCTCGAAATCAGTTTGGGTTGGTGATCCTTGGGATGTTTCTTCATCCTCAAATTTTGACTGTGTTGAGTAACATGGTTTACTAATCTGTGAAGTTGTTTCAATTCCTTTTAACCTAACTTTTGGATCTAGCAAATTTCTATCTTGCCTAGGTATACTGGTTGAACTTTCTGACCTACTAAGTTCTCTAATTTTAAGGGGAGTGTTAACTCGTTGTTGATCAAAACTAATTCTAACTGTGCCATCTAAGTATTGTTGGATATAATCTAAATCTACCGTATCATTTTGTATTCTTTGTGGAAAACTTTCATTTTCACTAAGCCAACTGGCTGGTAACTGGATATCATTCCATTGAATTGTTTTTGGTACTTGGACATTAGCATCAGCAGTGCTACTTTGTATAAGTACAGTTTTGTCTTTTGGACTTTTGACTAAGGCGTGAATATTTATAAGGACTAAGAATGTGCATATTTAAATTAGTTTTCATGCATTTGTAATAAACACGATAAACTAAAGCAATTGAGTGACTTCCTTCGAGCATATTGGTAATTGCTCCAGCAGTTTGAATATTTAAAGTTAATGTTTTTAAAATATTTTTATCTCTTAAACTAAGTAGTAAATCAGGAAAACAATTAAAATATACTGGACCATTGTGTAGACTAGATTCCATTAAGCCTAGCAAACTATCACTATATACTGTGAATCTACTATCTCGTAAAGCTAACACGATTGAAGAATTTAGTCCTCTTCGTGTTAGGGGTTTAACTGCAACTTGTACTAAGCCTACATGAATAAAGTTATAACCTCTTTCTAGATGTTTTTTAACTGATTCTTTACTTAAAAGAGCACATCTTTCTTGTTGTTTTGTAATTGCATATACTTGTTCTACAGTTTTTGCTACTTGATCAGTCTTAAAAGTATCTTCTAAAAAACTAGTTTTATAAATTTCTTTTACTGGGAATTTTGGTATATTACAATTTCCTAAGTCTGTAGTATAATCTTGATATTCATGTTCTTCTTCGTTTACTATGTCTGGTATGGACGACATCGAAGCCATTGAGCTAGCTGAAGAGCTGCACCTAAATAATCTATTCATTATCTTTTTCACTTAAAAATTTCTCTTAATATTTTTTCCCGGAGTTATCTTTTTTGAGACCTAGCCATTGAGCTAGTAAGAAACATGACACGTGTTATCAAAAACATTGTCATCAGATGTGGTCACCAAACATGTGAGATTGAATTTATTATAATATTCAGTTTTTCAACTTCAATTATAGAATTAAAGTAGTCTAGAGGGTAATGATGAAGTATTGAAACTAATGGGCTTAAATTTCTTTCGTCTTCAAATTAATGGGCTTAGTTTCGACCAGATTTGGAAGACGTCAAGTCAAGAGAGCCGCCTTCTTATTTTCTGGCCCAAGTCATTGAAGATAGAGGCCTTCCACATTCTAGTCTCCTCTTTGAAATTATACCCTACTCTCACAAATCAGAACTACAAGAGAGAGAGAGAGAGAGAGAGAGAGAGAGAGGGGGGGCGCCAATGGTAGATTTTCTTTGACTTGACCCAAGCAAAAATAAACTGAATTTAAATTATGACATGACTTTTTTTTTTTTGTCAAAAGTTGAGAGATAGTATTCATCAAAGATTCCCATGGGGAAAGATTGGGAGTCCACAGATCGGACACTCCAACGACAACAGGTCACAGAAATACAACGAGAAAGCATATGACCAAACCAACGGAACACACCGGACAAAATCCGGACAAAAACCGGCCTAAAGCCGGACATAACCGGCCTAAAGCCGGACAAAACACAAAAGAAACGAGAAAAAAAGATACACTCCCCTTCGTCGCTGAGCCGCCCATCTCTAGCCAAACCTCCAACCGGTCACGCGCCTCTACCGGAGGCCTAAGAAGCCGCCGGAACCCGTAAGGTTGCAAATGAGGAGCAGACGAATCGTAACGCCCCACAGGGCTGCGGAACGCCAAGTTCCAACGATTGGCGAACGGAAGGCGAATATGGTGCAGAAGGGGAAGGGGAAACCAGATCTAGAAAGGGGATTAGTCCCTCCCCTCCCGCCGCCCAAAGGGTGTACAACCCATGGAGGGGGAGGGGAAGGAGAGGCGGCTAGGGTTAGAGTTTTTTTAGAGAAATTAACGATATTTCATCGACCCATTTTTATGACATGACTAGTTAGTCACATATTGTGCGTGACTGGCTGGGGGCATGAAAATTTCTTCGAAAGACATTCCATATTTGCTAGAATTCACGGGAAGTAGGCGAGGATTGAGATCGGGAAGGATTTTACCGAAAAATTATGTGACTTCGGACTAGCCTCAATTTCATCGCGAGGGAAGCAAATAATATTGGCTCAATGAAGCACATGACTGGCTCAAGACAATAAAGGGGTCCTTTGGCTAAAAAAAACCAAAACTTTGGATTATTTTTTGTCTTTATTCACAAAACTTTAAATTTGGTTAATAATTTTACACTTTAGATTCATTTCGTCGAGACAAGCCAAGAAACTACAAAGTGCTTACACCTGAAGTGTCTAAATCCAAAGTGCTTACACCCAAACCCAAAGTGCTTACACCTAAAGTGCCTAAATCCAAGTGCATAAACCAACTATACCCTACACCAAATAGCCTAAATCCCCTAAAATTGAATCCCAAAATTAACTTTCCAAATAGGACCTTGGAAGTTTTTGAGGTATACCAAGAAAATGAGTAAAATGACATCGTTTATGAGAAAAGGAGGGAGAGAAAAGGAGCACCCCCATTTCCGCTTCGGACCAAATTAATGGGCCCTTCAAGAATTAAAATGCTCGTTCGACCAAGAAAATAGCGAATTGATATTTTATGTGGCATGTTTGAATCCGTTCAACTTATTTTATAGTTTTTCGAAATAAAAGTTTAACAATCGAATCCTGAACCAAATAAATGATCAATGGTTGAATGATACTTTGGTGGTATACATAAAGCGAGATGTTTTTATGGGATTTGTAACGAAGCAATAACGTAGAACTTTAAAAAGAATAAAATTAGTCAAGGTCAATTGTAAAATAAAATTAGCAACAAATATTTAGACTTTTGTGCCTAATGGAAAATGTTTGAACTTTTGTGCTTAGTATTTCTTTATTATATTTTACTGTAAAGTTTTTTTTTTAATCGTGAAAAGGTGCTCCTCTAAATGGGATTTCGGGCTCCGCCACTACTGGTAAAGATATGAAGTTTTTTTTTTACTGTGAAGTTTTTTTTTTTTTTTTTTTAGTTTAGACTTTTTTTTTAATTATTTATAGTGAAAAGGTGGTCCTCAAATTAGGAAATCTGTTGGTAAAGATATGCACCGGTTCTTTCTCTTTCAATTTTTGTTACTTTTTTGCGGCCTACTTATTTAGGGCCTTATCAAATCTGGGGAGTGTTTGCCTCCCTGGCCTAATGGAGAAGCCGACCTGCTCAAACAAAAAAAATTCCCACGTTAATTATATAGCATGAACCTGTGCTATGCACGGAGACATGAACCATAGGTCCTCCTTATGGTTGTGATCCTCATATCTTCGATCAGCTGCTCTAACTCCTACTCCTTGAAATAATGGGTAAAAGTCAAATTAATTTCATTCTACAAGGACAAACATGAAAGGGTGTAACACAATGATATTATCGTTTAATTTTTAATGCATTGTTAGTGTTCGTAGAAGAAAAGGAAAGGAAGAAATGACATTAAAACCAGTGATATGCACGAGACGAATTCAATTACATCGGGTTTATGCAAATGCAAAAGCGAAAAATATATACGTTTGATTTAATTGTCAAAAACAAAAATACTCACTCCTTCTCCCAATTGTTGGTCTTTTTGGTTTTTACAAATATGGCATTCTTAGTTTAAAAAATAAAGCACTTTCGTGTTAAATAAAATTTGTGTCATTTTTAGAACAAAATATAAAGTGCACAATCTGAAAATATTTGTAGAAATGGTTGTACGTGTTTCCCAGGAAGCATGTACTATTCAAAAGATAGTTTGAACTATCAATGACTTAATACCAATGAACTCTTAAGGGTGCCCATGATCCTCTTGACAAAATCTACATATCTTTGTCTACATGTATCATAGCAGTAGCACAAATTAAATTTCTCTCGTCAAGTTTAGCTTTAATGTAATGATGCCAATCTAACACGATGTATTTAAATTTTTTTTTTTTTTTTTTGACATTCCATAATCCATTACATGTTTTTCTATAAGAAGAACCGTTATTACTGGTGAGCCACTTAAGTAACCATCTTTTCAATTGAATGAGCAATCCATTAAAATATATATATATATATTGATGAAGAATAATAGGATCAACATCTCATAATTTGTTTGCCAAAAAAAAAAAAACATCTCATAATTCATCCTACAAAATGGACAGACACAATACAATTAATTAACTAATCGTGAGAAGATGATTGAGTCTTCCAGTAGTGAGCAAGTTGGTAGAGAGATTACATAATTCTCGTTATGAAGTTTTCTTTAATAATGAATCCACCACTTCTTCCACGTTTTAAAGAAATTGATAGAATAATGTTCCTTTTAACTTTAAGCATAACTCCCACCTAATGCACCTTTCAAATATCATTGTCATAAAAGCTGATTTGTTTGTCATTAGTTTTTATTTATCGTTACTATAAATTATATGCATGCAGAGGATTTGAGAAGATTTTAGGTGCAAATAGAGTATGATTGATGTGGTACCCTTCGGGTAAATCTGGGTCGTCCAAAAATGCATCTAACGAATGAATGTGTTCGGCATTAAAACATTTTAAAATAGGTTGAATTTGTTGGACAGCTCGGATTTGCCCAAGGGGAAAAATTTAGGAACTTAAAAACACCGATTGCCATGCCAGTTAATAACACATTTAATGACAATAGGTAAATCTGACTTAGTTGCATGTCCAAATTAGTGATTTTATCAAGTTGTGGCATTATATCTTTTAAGAGTTTAAAACATGCAAGTTTCTTCCCAAAAAAACAAACTATTTTCAATGAATGCAGAACCACCTCCAATGTTATTTTTAATTTAAAAAAAAATTTGTTTTGCCTCCAAATTTGATCTAATCTCCTAAAAAATTCACTGTCATCCTAAACAAATTGAGTTATTGTTTTCACTAAATTAGCAATCAATAAAACTTAGTATTGTATCCAAAACTCCATCAAGTGGACAAAAAAACTTATAATCTTATATATTATTGCAGAATGACTTTTCGTGAGGAGAGTCGTGGTTGTGACAAGTTGCGAAGAATCATTTGGTTGTGATTCAAGTTTTCAACTGAGACATGTGACACAATCTTATCACATTCCATAGATCTTTTTTCGAATTATGAAGAACTAAATCTTCTTCTTATTTTTCATAACATAGTGAAATATCTTTCCAATCCTGTTTTTATTTACCTCTATCTATATTTGTATTTATATCATTATTTAAAGTAATACTAAACATATTAATATTTAAAAAATGACCAGTCTCCGCACGATTTGCGCCTTTACGTGTGAAGGAAACGTAAAAAAAATCAAAATAAATAACCATAAATTACTTGCGATATTTGTGTATGTGTGTGTATCGCATAATATTCACATAAATAAAAGGCACATATCAGACCTATTCGTAAAAAAAATATTTTATACCATGCCTATTCTTAGGAGTTTAGAAATTAAGTAAATTTATGATATTCAAACATTAAACCCATCCTTTTGCGTGCACAGATTTTCACAAACAAAGAATTTTTTTTTTTTTAGACTCTAAGATGATATATCATTTCGAATTGAGTTTCATTCCTAAGTGTATACTCCAGTCATGTCTTTTATTATTATTATTTTTTATCTCTTCTCCGATCCAGTTTGTTTAATTTCAAGAGATTCTTATTTGAGTGGAGCATAAATTTGATAGACATATACTCCACTTAAATATTTCTCTTTTTTATTAATTTTGATTGTCTCTAAATTTTTTTTTGGTAAGTTAACCTTCCATTAAAAGCAAACAAACGAAATACAATAACCATCAAAAACCCAACCAGGTCAAGAAACACCTAGCTAGCTAACTGGAAAACAAAGCATCAAGAGGCAAAACATCCTACATTACATGGAGCCAAAAATCCTACAGCTAAGGCTCCAGGTACGAGCCAACAATCTAATTATCTCTTTAAGATGTATAAGATATATTTATTGAACTTTGTCGCTCCAAGGTTTCTAACAAAATAATGATAATGAACAGATGAATGAAGAGTATAATTTATTGCAGGAATAAATGAGAATTATTCACCACCAATAAATAAAAATTACCAATACGAAGGCGAAATCAAAGATTTGGTGGATCTTTTTTCATTGTCCTCACAGCTTATTAGTATATATGCTACCATAGGCTTAATTGTGGAGTACCTTTTTCACAATTTTTTCTTGCATCAAAATGTGTTCTGGCACATCAATAATCATTTCCTCACTTAGTATATGAAGAATCAAAACACCGAGAATTAACTATGCTATGAAAATTGTTGAATAATTTGCATGCATAAAGATATTAATCTAAGTTAACTTTTATACTTATATACTTTTGCCTTTTTTCAATTATATCAATCATAAAAAAAATTGTGGCACTTTTTTTTCCATGGTGTTGACTTCAATTATTTTGTCAAAAAGTCACATTTATGGATTATGATTTTATAGCCGATTAAATCACCATGAGAAATTAGAGTCAAGGGGAGCATATAGAAAATAAAATGGTTATGCTCTTAATTAATTTAATTGATCCAGTAATTCCATGCACTTTGTTATAAAAATACAATTTTTTAGCTAATAAAAAAAAGGCAAAACACATCATTTATTTCATGTTTCCGTGCATAGCACGAGTTCATGCTAGTTTTTCATATGTTACAATTCGGACGAAGCATGTCGAAGTAACATGTCAAAGTTGCAATCCTTCGGCAATCGTTTGATATTGCTGAGCGAGATTGAAGCTGGTTTGGACAAGAGCTTTATTTATTAAAGGATCTACTCCCTCCATCCGAATTTGTTTGTCTTTCGTTCTGTTGAAACCGGATAAAAAATTAAGGATATTTTTAAATTAGTTAGTAATTATATGTCCAATATAGATAGATCTCGATTAATTCTATAAGAAAATATTTTTAAAATTAGATAAAACATTATAAATTATGAGATAATTATTTGAGAAATGTCATGAACTCCCAAAATGGACTAACAAATCCGGACAGAGGGAGTAATTTTTATTTTTCTGAAACTGGGGGATCACAGAAGCCGGTTAGGCTCTGTTTGATTTGTTGAAACCTAGGGGAAAATAAATTAAAACAAGTGAAACTGGGAGTTGCACATGCTGCCTCGCCCCCTTAAGTGAAGATGCGCATAACCTGATTAGATTAGATACCGGATCACTTTTTTTGAAAAAAGGTCGCCTATGAGATGTGCCCCAACTTAATTTCAACTTTCAATTTTCAATGTAAATCAAAAGTGTATACTCCTATGTTTCTTAGTCACGGAATTTTTTATTTGTTTCATTTTGCGCAACCAGGCCTTAGAACAAAAATAATATGGGTACATTTAACTTGCACCCCACATGCACACCAAGGTGATGTGACAGACAATGAGAAGAAATAGACTTCTCATTATCTGTCACATCACCTTAATGTCCATGAGGAGTGCAAGTTAAATGTACCCATATCATTGTTTAGAAAAGATCACAAGACCACTCATTGTACAAAAAAAGTTTCACACTTACCGGAGAAAATACAGTACTTGGAAAGCATGTGAGAGGAAGCAGTTCAAACTTCAAACGTCAATCAAATCCAAGGAAAAATGTTTTTAACTCTTATTACCCTATGTGCACTTAGAGCAACTCCAACACTGCTAGGCAGAGTAGAGAGCAAAAAATATTTAAAAAATACAAATTCTATTTTGCCTATTCACTTTTTCACACCACATTCCAACACTACTCTTTACTCGGCTATCCATCCAAACTAACAAAACTGATTTTGGAAGAAAAATCAATGAAGGCAGTGGACTACTCTCTACGTGTAGGAGTAGAATTGGTCAGGCAATTGACTTAATGGACATAAAGTGAAGGCAGTAGTCAGGCAGAGAAGAGAGGCGAGGGAAGATGGCTCGCCTGTAGTAGCCAGGCGGGAAGGGCATAGGCAGAGTACAGAGGCAAGTAGCTAGCCTCTTGGAGGGGTGAAAATTGGTTTTGGCTCTCTACAATAGCCAAGAGAGCTCAAGTAGAGAGCCTCTTGGAGATGCTCTTAAGATTTAGCTAGATGCAGGAAACTCCGGTCTGTTAAAAAAATATATATATGAAGGACCCAAATTTAAATTTTTTTACTCAATTTTCAACCAATTATTATTCATATTTCTAATCATTATTACATATTTTCAATCATTTCTCTCTCAATATATTTTCGATCATTATCCTCTATTTCCAATCATTATCCCTATTTCTATCTCCACTCAAAACCCAAAACTCAAAACCAAAATCCGAACCGAACAAGATCTCGATGATTTTTATCTTAAAACTTTTGTACATCGTCATATCCAAAGAGTGATGATCTCTCTCTTTCTCTCTCTCAATATATATATATATACACCACGGATCCAACTATGTCCACCCCTTCACTTTCCCGATCAAATTTTCATGATATGAACCGTCCAATGTATTTAAAAGGTATTTTTAAGGGTCCCCAACTAGAAATCAGCAAAAAAATGATTGAGAATGGCTTGATCCGAGCAGTTTTTCATAAAAACAATATATGAAAAACTGCTTGTATCAAATCCTTTCTCTTTTCTTTTTTTTTTTTTTTGTGCTGAGTAAGGATGTGGAGTACTTTATTGTGGATGAGTACAACTTCATTAATAAAGAGAAACTTAATTATAGGATTTAAACTCATCCAATACTTAAGTTTTTATCTGCACATTACAAAACATAATAATAACTTTATTAATTAAGAACTTAATTCCATTGCAACTATATATCTTTCTTTTTCTAACCTCCAATATTAAGCCTCATTTCATTTATAACCTTACCTACCAACCCCCGAATAAGATAAATTTACCGTAGTTTATGGTAAATTTGTTATATAAACGAAAAAAAATCGTTATATATATATATATATATATATATATATATATATATATATATATATATATATATATATATATACGGAAAACTTCACATCCACACCTCCTGGAAATAAGAAAAAATTGGTTTTTTTTGTGTTGCAAATTTTTTTTAGAAAATCCGATCCGTCCAATGTGTTCAGAAGGTGTTTTCAAGGGTCCATGCGGAAAATCTTCAAAAAACAATACCGGGAAGGGCTTGATCCAAGCACGCAAAAACTGTATTTATATATTTTTGCGAAAACTGCTTGGATCAAGCCCTTCCCGGTATTTTTTTTTGAAGATTTTTCGCGAGGACCCTTGCAAACACCTTCTGAACACATTGGATGGATCGGATCGTCAAAAACAAATTTGGATCAAAAGTCCGGAAATCAAAAGTCCGGATAAGAAGTGGAACCTATATATATATATATATTTGCAATTTTATGCTAAGTTAATAACATAAATTATAAATCAATAAATCAAGGTTGATTGTGATAAATTCATCAAACATTCTTGAATTGACACATTTTATTTTATGTAAATGTGGTATATTATATATCTGCAAATACGATGAATTTATCACAATCGACCTTGATTTATAATATATGTAAAACCGCAAAAAAATATATAACCATAAAAAATTTATATTTTTAATTTATGAATTTATCATAAAAACCACAAAAAATATAACGGATTTACCATTTATATAACTAAATAAAGATAAATTTCTTATAAATGCAAGCAAAATATAGCAAATCTATCATATAAGGCATACCAAATGTATCTTACGTAAATTAAGTGTAATGATAATGCTAAAACTGTTTTTTGTTAATGCCCAATCTTTAATGCATAAAATGTAACGAGTTGGATTTTCGCGAAAAGTTTTTTGAATAAAATTATTTTAATTGTAATATTATTCATCTAGGGCCAGTCAAGATAAGAAAAGGGGGAGTTGAAATACGATAGGGCATAGTCTTAGTGGTTTTATGGGAGGATAGAGGTCAAGGACTTAGATGAAATTGTAAGTTAAGGCTAGAAATCATTTATCTGTTATTTATTTTTGTACTTCCTTTTGATTATACTGTATATGAACTTTGGCTAACTGTTATGTAAGAGTTGGTAAGTAAGGGTTAGCTACTGAGTGATTTATCACTCATGATGTTGTTGTTATTGGCCCTGACATATCACGTCATACAATGTAGGTAAAGGAAAGGAACCGTACTACCAGACGGAGGAAATTGTGGCTGAGCAAGTGCATGAGGAGCAATGAGATTCGAATTTGAATATCTATGAACATTTTGAAGTCAGGAGTTTCCTTATTTTTGTATTGGATAAATATAACCTAATTTCTCAACAAGTACTTTGACTTATTGTAATCCAACTAATGTCATTTTATGTTATTTCTGTTGCTTAATCAATAAAACCCTTTTTAAATTAGTTGAACCTTTTTAAACTAATGATTTAAATAATGCTTCCAAAAAATTGGGGCGTCAGATAAAATACTTGTACCCTATACATTGTACAACTATTTTATGCACTACAAGTTATGGTATGAACAAAAAAGGTTTCACCATTAATAATAACCAAAATTATCTTATTTGGGAATTGTTGCGTAATAAGTGGAAGGTAATAATGAAATAGGAGAGAGATAGCTTCATATTAATTAAGCCCTTAATTAGTAAGGTTATTACAGGAATTTTATGCATTTTGAGGATGAAAGACAACTCATAATGATGTCATGGACTAGAACATAAGTAGGGATTAGATTTGAGATCCATGTCTATTTAATTTTCTCACTAATAAAAGAGATTACAACACACAGTGTGCATCTAATACAACTTGAAAAAGACCTAATACACACGAATGAGACAAATAGCACACCTATATCAAATGAATGATACTCCAACGATGTTGATTCCTCTTTTTTAGCAACTAGAGGTCGGGGCACACGCAATGCATGTGCACGTCGAACTTTTGACAAAACAATATTCACACATGCTGAGACCAATAAATAATAATCCAATGGAAATAAATATTACATAAAATAAACTATTTATATTTTCTTATATGTATGCACTATATTGTCACGGATTGCACGTACGTAATATCCTTTACTAATATATATACACACTACAGATAAATTTAATGTTTTAGATATTGATTTTATTTATTTATTTTGTAAAAGAAGGTATGAGGGTAAGTTCATGATCTTCTACCATTATCACCCAAAAAAACAATGGGAACTTGTTTTTTTAATTATTTTTTTATTAATTTAACGTTGAACATAGTAATAAACACGGAATAGAGTGAGATGGAAATAGAGAATGACATTTTGCATATTTTCTTTTATATAAAGTGAGAAAAGTACAATAATAAAAAATCACATTGAACAATCAAATTTCTCAAATTTCTCTAATCCAAGAGGACCATCCTCAATCAATATTGACAGACTTAGGCTGAGTTTTTCAAACAAATTTAGCAATCCAGTTGCTAAAATCAACCGTGATTTTAGCAACTCAATTGCTGAAATATTTTGAAAAACTCAGCCTTATTATACACATATTTCGTTCTATTGACTTATACACAAAATTTTCAATTAACACAATTCCAATTCCCAGCCACTCTCGTGCATTACCTTCTTCTTTTTTCTCGATCAGGGGAAAACAAAAAAATAAATTGTGCAGAGTAACAAAAGCATGGAGTAGGTCAAATAAATTAGAACAGGAAAATTATGGTACCCAAGGAAACCTCCTTTGGGAGGCTTGTCCTATTCTCTTCGATCCCTGTACAAACTGAAGAGAGAGAGAGAGAGATGAAGCATTGGTCATGTACAATGCAATGACAAATCAGTTGCATGCAGTGTATGTACATATATAGACCGTATATATAAATTTGCATATTAGGAGTACCATTTAACCAAAAACTTGAAGGGGCCATTTTCGTACCTGTGAAACAGAGAAGAGGACATGAATTGCAGGTTTAAAGAGGGAGTATGTGGGAGACGTGGGGTTAGATAGTTATTTTGGCGTGATGTTACAGTTTTACCCAAGCAGTTTTTTTTCTGTGCTAGTTCGGAAGATGTAGAAAGCAGTTTATTCCAGGGGCAAAAGAGGGTATCACTTTTGTGACAGGGCTTCACAAAAAGGCACACCAAACTGGTGTTCTCCCTTTCTATATTAGAATAGATGTTAACTACTAATCCTTGAACCTTATTTCAACCACTCCAAACGATTACTTCGGTGTCAATTTTTAAGTCACATGTGTATTGTATTCATAAACTCAATACATAATGTTAATTTCACATGGAAGAAAACACATTCATACTCTCTTGGTGCAAATGATGTGTGGATCCTACTCTAATTTTACCACGAAGTTTACTACAATGTGCTAAAATTATGGTTTCAAAACCACATTTCCAAAAAGGGTTTTGCTATGGTTAGCCTAATAGTGGGAACCCTTGCATGCAAGAGTTAACTCTTCCGTGTAAGAGTCTTCAAAGATACCAGATGATGAGACAATCTACATGAACTCTTGCATGCAAGAGTTAATTCTTCAATGCAAGAGTCTCTTCTTAAAATAAGCCCACTAGGCTTTCTTTTGCACTTTCCTTTCCAAAACTAGCCGCTCAACCTAATTGTGTCTTCTTGAAATTCCATGTCATGTCTATCTAGGAGCCTGGAGCTCGGTCCAGACTTGACTGTCTTTTTATTAGGCATTGTTGTGCCATGTTTTATGTCCATCTCAAAAGATGACCCAGATAAATTAACCTTAATTTTGTTGGCTTCATATTTTTAGAATTCACATGTATATTCTTTTCTCGATGTACCCTCATCAAACTACTTCTATAAAATTTAAAAAAAAGATTTGCCGATAAAATAAATAAAACTATAAGTTGCCCTTTTAGTTTGTATAGGTAAATCATCAACTAGCTTGTGACCGATGCAGTGTTTATAACACACAGCTTTTCCTGTTAAGTACTTGAGGAAAAGAAGGAAAATACAGTTACTAGTAGAACTTCCGTGAGAGCTGTTCATCAACTTGCATGTATGCGATTTTCCAACATTCGATGGTGTGATATATTTATCTTTGGTGTATGTATCGTTCATTTGATATGGATATGTTGTTTGTCTCTCGTGTGCAAAAACTCTTTTTTTCCGGTTGTATCATATTCACAGATAGGTTGTAGGAGAGTAAATTTTATTATCAAAGAGTTCTTACTCTTCTACTAATTAGTAAAGGTAGTGGGAAAAGGAAAGGAGTTGTAGCAAAGAATAAAAAACAGTGGCATTACCTCCAAAAGGAAAAAGCTAAATTATAAGTAACGGGAGACGAGAGGTTTATCTCCTGAAGATCTGCTGATTATATCTTGTCGGTTAGTTTTCTCTATTCCAACCTTACCTCCAAGACTATAACCAGATAGGCTGATTAAAGGGTTTGATTATCGGTATAAGGCTCGGTTTGGTTTGGTTTGGTTTTGTTTATGCTTCCGCGATTAAAATAAGTTGGGCTAGACTAAACACCATTTAAAGCCACAAACTTGGCCTTTAGACCAATTTTCTGTATATAAAAGTACCGAAAACTTGATCCACACACAATAAAGGCCTTAAGAGAGAATGGAATGAAATATTAATTGTGAAATAGCCGAGCAAACAAAATACTAAAATAATTGATGAAGCAAAAACCTTGATTACTGCATTCTTTTTGTGCATAGAAATTATTCGACATGCTCCAAAAAAAAGGTCATAACAATTCACAATTAATATTTTAAGTGCCTTTCTGTATTACCGCTTCAATTCTTTCACCACCGCCACCACTACCATTATAACTACTACTAGCGTTGTACCCGTTCAATCAATACACGGGACCAAAAAAGTCAATTGGGTTTTTTTTTCCCCCTGCCTCCATGTATCGAATGGACGCAGCGCTATTTGATGAAACAAATAGTCGATAAAAAAAAATTACATTTGTGGTTTTTCCGGCCTCGTGTTTTTAACTGGCACAACTTTAGTTGGTTAAAAAAATAAGTTGGTGTGTTTTTATGACCAGTGTATCGAACGGGCATGAATTAATTTTCTATTTAGACTAAACCATTTGAAAAAATATATATAGATTCAAATATTTTCTTACAATGATTGATTGGTTGTTGTTTTACAAATACTCAATTAGAAATGTCAAAAAGGAAAAAAAAAAAAAACTCCGTACTAAACTTCCCATGTCCCTCCCTCCCCCAGAACTAACAGATAATAATCACAAATAACTTAACCAAAAGTCCCCAAAAGTTAGTCGCCTCCAATGGCCATTGCACCAAAGGATGCTTTTGAAACTTATGTTGAACAACAAATATATATACAAAATTTAAAAAAGGTCCCATTGTTAAATTTTGCATAAGGCCCAAAACTCGGGGACCGGCGGCTCTCGCCTTTGTTTCAGCTCCTTAGACTTGCACTATTACGAGTACATGTAATTATGGGTGCAAGTGTATTTTGGCAAAATTTCAGCGTACTCATTTTACAATGTAATGTGGTACAATTTCCTCATGGTAGTTTCATTAAATTAATTGGTGAAAGTGATATTTGGCCGCTTATATTGAAAACGAGTTGGAATATTTAGAAAGATGACACCATTTCCCATAAAATACTACCTTGTTGAATAAAGACACTCACATGTATGTGTTATGCATGAACGCAATGCCTTTTAAGGTCGTATTACTATATGCTTTTTCTGTTTTCCCATTAATTTTTCAGTCTTTCTTGTTTTAGGTATTGACTAAGTTGATTCTAACCCACTCCCTTCGCTTCCCATGTTTGAAGCATTGGCACAACGTCAACTTAAAACAAGAATTACATGTGTACGTACCTGTTGGTAACATTCCATGATAGCTACTCTCTCTCTCTCTCTCTCTCTCTCTCTCTCTCTCTCTTCTCTTATGACAGTTACAGTGTCTGGCTCAGCTTACATGTACTTCGAATAATCTCTCTTCCTTGTCAAAGACAACCCATCTATGCTGGGAACTTAGGAATTCTCAAGAAATTACGACTTAGGAAGGAAATTTTATCGGAGACCGTGCAGGGTGGGTTTTGAGATCCTAACCAAACAAGGTGTACATTGTTGCGGCCTGACTATAAGGATCGAACATTGGTCAATTCTATGGGGAACATATACCCAACAACCAACCAGACTAATCATTGGGTCTCCATGATAGCTACTGACGTATTTACTCTGTCTAATAATTCTTGTTTTTAAAAATCATGCTAATTTCTGAAATAAAATAAAGCACTAGCATAAAATTTAAATTTGTTTGCACCGGTTTGAAGAATTAATTGTGATTATTAAATTGGTGCACAAATTAAATTGATGCACGGAAGTACTTTTTTTTAATACGAAAAAAAAGAGATGATTTTCAGATGATGGATTTTGAGATGGTGAGAGTACATCACGAGCAAGCAAAATAACAATGCGAAGACTTACTATGTTATGACTACACATTCTTGGATTCTCTTTTAAACAGTGAGTCTCAATTTTGCATGTCATTTTCCTTAACCCCACCACTAAGCTCTCTCTCTCTCATGATAAAGGTCTAGAGGGGAAAAGAATGAGAGATGGGAAAATAAAGGTTCCCAAAAGACAAACTAATTAACCAAACAACTTTATAAAATTAATCTTTAAGTGAAAAGCTTTCCCACATAAAGTCTGAATATAAAGCATATGAGGAGATAGCACTGAGGGATCAAAAGTGCTCATAGCATGAGTACTACAAGGAGCTACCATGTCCAAACCATGGATTTTTGCTTTCAAACAGCTCCAACCTTCATTGAATGGCTCAAACCTTCTCCTTCTCCTCCATCTCCCACTTTGACTACTCAAAAAGATGATGGAGGGAGAAAGGAAAGTTTTGGAATTAAAGAGGAGAAGTTTGAGAAGGTTACGGTGGCGTTGCGCATAGGATTGCCTAATACAGGAGACTCGGAAGATGCCTTGACGACGAAGGGGTATAAGTGGAATGAAGAACAAGAAGAAGAGAAAGAGAAGAGATTTCATGGACATAGTTTTAACAGAGAGAGTAGGTTTTGGATTCCGACGCCGACGCAGATCCTCGTTGGGCCGATGCAGTTTGCTTGTTCTATATGCAGCAAGACCTTCAATCGGTACAACAACATGCAGGTTAGTGACTTTCATTTCATTGCTCATACTTATATCTATACATAATTCGATTTTTTTCTTTGAACGGCGAAGAAGAATTTTACTTATCTTTGGATGAAATGAATACATAATCAAAGGGACAAAAGGTCACCAAACGGCATCACATTCGAAGGCTAACATCCCTATGAGGTCGGCACCTAAGCCTTAGACATTCATATACTGAATATACAGAATGGCTTTAGTTTCTGTGAAGTAGCTTCATACTCTCTCTTTTTTTCTTGCTTCATACGCTGAAAAATTATACTCCTATTTTGCATTATTTTCTTCCTTTGTACCTTTTTCTACTCTAACCGAATAAAAATTGATTATATCTGATCATTGATAATATTTTTTAATAAGAAATATGAGTCTTGTTTGATAGATCACAATTACGCCTATTAAACAAAATTTTCAAAAAATCACATTGAATGTTATAACTTAGAAGATATAAGAAAATTACAATAATTAACAAAATTGGGACGGATTCAGCATCATCCAAATGCTTTCACAGATTCTTTTTCTAATTTAAATACCATAACCAAGAACTCAGAATCTAAAATATAATCACAATAGCTCTAAGAATTTAGAGTTCAGGCAAGCTTGCGAGTGTTAATTCTTTGAAGGACAATAAATACTAAAAAAGAGGCAGAGAGAAAGGTAAAGAAAAATTTGGAGCATGTAAAAAACACAAAGGGTCGGGTGCTCTTAGTCCAGAAGATTTACATTATGATGAAGAAAAATGAATTTTTTTTTTTTGGATGCTAAAACCAAATTCATAATTTTTCTACGTAATTATCAGTCTTACACTTAAAGTGATTTGAAAATTAAGAAGGAAAATATATCAGCATAAAAGAGGAGTCCACATTTAGACCACTTTTCTTTCACACCTGAGTACAGATTCATGCACTTAAGTTGTGCAAAGGGCCCAGGGCTGACCGCTATATTTCAGTGGAAGACTTTTCTACAAAATGTACCCAGAACTTGCCTATCTTCTTCTTTTTCAAATTCCCCTTATTGCCTTAAATTCATTGCGTGTTTAAAACTTCGTGATTAGAAAACATACTGATAATATATATCGCAGTCTTCTATCGAATTTTTTTTTTTTTTTATCGGCAAAGAGAAATTTTATTAATCATTAGAAACCAATTACAATGAAGTCTTCTATCGATTTGTTAATGGAAGGTTTTTTGTGTTTCTTTCAATGTTTATAGAAGCGGTAGGAGGTCGAGTAACATTAACGGTCAAGATGTAATGGTGTGTACTGGAAGTACCGACCAATATGTATCAAAAATCAAGTGTAGCAGTCTCTCGAAATTATTCTTGCTCGAAATGTATTTTGAGCACTTGAATCAGATGTAGAGATCAAGCAGTGGCTATGAAGAGGACCAAAAATAGGATAGGACCTTATAGGTACTGGAAACCGGTTAAACGCCTACAACTTTTAGTCTCCCAGGTATTTTAGGGTATAACTAGTGGCGGACGCATGATGTGTGGAGCCTAAGTGAGATAGCGATCACTCAACTATTTCAATGTATTCTTGCATTGATAAAAAAAAATTCATCCTTATATATCAAGCAATACATGTATGCCAAAAGAAAATAAAACATTGATTTCATATGTATATGCTTTTTCTTGCTCCGGGGAGAGATGAAATTGTGTGCGCGCGCATATAACCGCCATTTAATTATCCATGCTGACCAGCAAAAAAATTGATAACTCAGAATTTATGAGTTTATTTTCACAAACAAATTTTTGGGTTCTTTTTTTTCTCAACCAAGGGACTTGCAACCTTGCAGGCACCAATTTCTAACCTTTTTCAGCTTAACTTTTAAAACTAGTATAACTAGCGAAAAATATTTGGAATTGTACAGGAACCCGAATAACTCTCTTGTCTCCGCCATAAGTGTAATGTTTTCAAGGAACAAAAAAGCACTGCGTAGTGGCTGATATTTAGTACCCTGATTCCTTTTAAGCAACAAACTTCAAAAATGTGCATCATTGATCTTGAAGTTGTACGCTTCTATTCCTCGAGTCCGTCCTCAATCTGCGGGGCTCATTAATATTATTGGAAAGGCACCTAACATCCCTCCAACAAAAGGACAAAAAGAAGAGTATGGTAAAGGTCAATAGTGAATGAAGCCACCTTAGTACAGGAATCAGTATAACAAATTCAATTGTAGTCAATCTTGTATTTTTTTTAACAGAAAAAATTAAATTTATTAATCAATTGTAACGGATACAAAGATTTAAAAGAACAAGAGAACAACAACATTACAACAGGATCGAACTAGATTGGCACCTTACATACTGGACAATCACATGCCGCTCAAGGCTGGCAATTATAGTTTATCTCAAACTACCTTTGAATCTGATTATAGACAATATCACCAAAAGCAATTCTCATGTATTTTCTTTTTTTGTTTAGATGCATATGTGGGGACATGGATCCGAATACAGGAAAGGACCGGAATCGCTCAGAGGAACACAACCAGCAGCAATGCTGAGGCTACCTTGCTACTGCTGTGCTCAAGGCTGCAAAAACAACATCAACCACCCGCGGGCAAAGCCATTGAAGGATTTCAGAACACTCCAAACCCATTACAAAAGAAAGCATGGGACTAAGCCGTTTATGTGCAGAAAATGTGCGAAAACATTCGCAGTGAAAGGGGACTGGAGGACTCATGAGAAGAATTGTGGGAAGCTGTGGTATTGCAGTTGTGGTTCTGATTTCAAGCACAAGAGGTCACTCAAGGATCATATAAGGTCTTTTGGTAAGGGTCATATACCTCATCCTTCTCTTGAAGGGTTTGAGGATGATCATGAGAGGGAATGCATCACCGGGTCCGAAGATGAAATGGCTCAGTAGTCCGAGTCGGGTTCAGGTAAGTTGTGTTTGGATCTGGATTTTCAAAGAGATTTGCAGAGTTGAAAATTAAAATTAATGTTTTTCGCTATGTGAAAATTAAAAATTGTTATTTTCTTTTCCTCTGCAAATCTCTCTGCGAGTCTAGATATTTAAACACTGGCTTAAGGCTTTTAATTAGTAGAAATGGTTTTATGAAATTTATAAGGGTTATCCAGGCTTGTGCTCAGTAACAAAACATTCTCAGCAGCTTCTGTTGGAGGAAGCTTATAGGGAGGGGTTTGCAACTGAGCAATTGCTGAGTGATGGGGGAGTACTACTACTAGTAAATCTATTAGAGTTTGAAGGGGAAGTGGTTTGATTATTATAATAAGGTGATTACCTTGGAGTGCTGAAGCAGATGAATTTTCTTCTTTATACAAAAAAGAAGTGATTTATATGTTCAAGCTTTTGTAATCTCCCATATGGAGAAAATTTGTCAGCTTCATTGCTATTGGTAATCTTAATGTATTTGGGATTGTATTTTTATTTGAAACTCTCTCTCTCTCTCTCTCTCTCTCTCTCTCTCTCTCTCTCTCTCTCTCTCTCTCTCTCTCTCTCTCTCTCTCTCTCTCTCTGTGATTGATGAGTTAATTAATACGGTACAGAAATATCGAGGTATAATATTTTGATCGGCCCAAAAGTTACATGATAAGTTGTTTGAACTCCTTTCACACGCTAAACTTTGATTTTAAACCCGCAAATCTGTGCACAAAAGTTACAATTTACACCAGTATGCGTTATATTCTTGTAAAAAATAGTAAATGTTATAGGCTTTGTAATTAAAAAAAAAAAACACTTAACAATGACACCAAACGATGAACATGCAGCAATAAACGACTGAAACTATTCTAAGTAAAAACTCCATGAAATTTTTGGCACCAAGAACAATAATTAGGCAGAAAAACAGTGAACACATATGTTGTGACTCCACAAGACTGCTGCTACCGGAGATTGCGGAAAGTTAGACACGTAAGAGTACTCAATGTTCTTACTTTTCTTTTCAGTTTCTTATATTTTTTTTCCCCCTTTCACAACCAGTTTTCAAAAGAAAGTTGGTGAAGTTACCTAAGAGTCAAATTTGGACCCTCAACAAATCCACCACTAACTAAGACAGTTAATACCTTAACTAGAGCCATCATTGCCTCCTAATGTAAACCAGGGGAGATTTCTACAATCATCCATTGAAGACTTTGGTTTCAACTTTTTTGTAGGATATTGAAAAGCTATAAAGGGTGTGATGGTGCATGTGAAAAGAAGTTCAGTATATATAGGGTTAGTTTTGTAAGTAATGCTATTAGGCATAAGGGTGTCTTTATATATGTATAGAGAGAGAGAGAGAGAGAGAGAGAGAGAGAGAGAGAGAGAGAGAGAGAGAGATGATTGTAATTGGTTGCTTTTGAGGTAGGCTTGACTAACTAAAAGGTGTTGGAGAAAAAACCGAGAGGATTGAAGAACTTTGAAGATATGGGGTCAGGAAGAAGAGGGAGCCACCACTAAGCTTTGTCGGGGAGGGGGAGAGAGAGAGTTTACCATGCATACTATCCATTTTCCCTTAGTTTAACCATTCAGCCTGGCCTGATCATCAAAGCGGCCATAACAGCAGAGCCTTTCTTGTTTTCTTTTTCCAAACAATAAAGGGAATTTTTTAGTAATATCAAGTCTGTTAGGGATGGATTAAAGGAGAGAAGGAAAAAAAAAAAACGACATCATAGCTCTGGAAGAAAATGCATCCCAGCTATGTTGCACCCGTACCCAAGCAAATCATATGTCCTTCGAATCTCGAGATCAAGGTCGGCAAGGGGCCAACCGAAATGTCAATAGTAGAACAAAGACCCAACAATACAAGCTAATTTATAAGACCATACACAATCCGAACGAAGCTCGAGGGGAAAATGAAAATGGAATAAGGAATCATGTTACATTAGTATATATAGTTTTATTTATATGTTTTACTTGTCAGTTAAATGGGAATAGTGTTTCTAGTTTTATAGCTTGTTTTCCAAAGGTTAATAAAAAAATTTGCTGTTAAAAAAAAAGCTATTTTATGTCCAACATATTTGGGACTGGGTGTAGTGGAGGTATTATTGCTGGTTGCTATTCATTACGATTGATGTTTATAACTATGAAGTGTCCCTCGTGAATAAAGGAATTGGAAGATAGGTTAAAAGTCTTCTATTGTGAAGAAAGAAATCTCCTCAATCGGAAGTCTTCCCCCACAAAGTCTCCCTTGCCCTCCGTTTTTTAAATGGATGTCGCAAATTATTATTCACATCTCTCAAAAAATCATTACTATATTTTTTAAGCTATAATGAATTATATATCAATATGAATCTTATTTGATAAATTTTGCTTAGTTTTATTAAACAAAGTCTTTAAAATCGAAAAACATATTATACATTGCAATAAATTGATGATTTTTTTGAGGAGTGTAAATTGTAGTTTTAGACATCCCATTTTGAGACGGAGAGTAGCTATGAAAGGGCATAACATATAAAGGTTTGTGGTGTTCGCTTTGTTCTTTTGGAGTTTGTGGTGTTTAGCTATAATCGTTATATGTAGGGCTGCAAATAAAAAGTGTCGTTTGGGAATTGTTTGACTTGGTAAAGACTCTTTTTGAGTTAAATTTGTTTATTAAACAGACTATAAACCTCAGCCTCAATTTTAGGCTCATTTAATAAAATGAGGTAAACATGAACCTAAAAGCATTCGGCTCGATTAGGCTCGCGAACCTAGAATTCATGTATATAATGAACATTTCATGTATAAACCTGAATATGCGTAAGAATATATAACTTGTACTGTATAAACTTATAAATGAACATAATGGAAACTTCTATAATATAAAGTTGTGTATGTTTATTTTATAATCGTTTTGTATGGTTATTAACTTATTTATGTGCATAATAAAAATAGTATTGGAAACTCTAGACCTTTAAGGCAGCACCGATATGTTATTCCTTTGGTTGGCCTGTGAACAATCTTGACCTCGACTAAAGCCTAGTTCAACTCGACTCGAGCTCGGCTCGACAAATTTTTTTATTGAGTTTCCGAGCTCGAGTTCGCTAAAAACTTGAACTAAGCTCTAGTTTCGTGTTAGTTGAACAACTATTTTAACTAGTGGAATTGGTATCAAATAACGGGTTAAGGAATATCGAACGATATGTAACAGGAAATGATTGTAAAGGTCGAGAATTTTTGGTAATCAATTTTTACCAAACAGAACAATTAAGTGCCTAAATCACCCATAACAATAGATTATCGGCCATTAACCGGTCCGTGAATCGCAAACGGACTAATACGCAATTAGAACCGGCCTATACGCATGCAATTTTTTACCTCACCAGTGTATCAGGCTATAACAGTATTGGAAAGCTCAAAACCGGTTACGGATGATACATTAAGTAACATCCGATTTTTTAAACCTTGCATGGGATATGTCCTCTTTTTTTTTTTTTTGGTACGTCGGAATTATATTAGAAACTTAGGAACCAAGAACAAATAACATCAGGGGTTTAAAGTTGATAACACATCACATAGAAACAAAACTAGATAAGCTAGCAAGCATAAACTAACTAATTAGTCCAGAACTTGGCGGATATTGCAGTTATCCCTGATCATGAACTCCCGGATTCCCAAAGGAGGGTTGTTGGTTACCACCAACTCTTCTTCCTGCTCAGCTCCAAGACCCGCGAGGAAATCAGCACACTCATTCGCGCTTCGGTAGGTGTGGGACAAGGTGCATTCTGTTCGATTTAAGATGTGATGGCCATCATTAATCAAGTTGCTTTGAGGATGGTTGGGTGAGGCACCGTCATTGAAGAGGAGTACCGCCGTCTGTGAATCAGATTGGATCTGCACATTTGTTAATCCTTTCTCTAACACAATAGTAAGTCCCCTGTAAATACTCCATATCTCCGTCTCCAGACTTGA
Source organism: Vaccinium myrtillus (assembly GCA_016920895.1). Lineage (NCBI taxonomy): Eukaryota > Viridiplantae > Streptophyta > Magnoliopsida > Ericales > Ericaceae > Vaccinium > Vaccinium myrtillus. The sequence goes on along the minus strand of JADGMU010001221.1, from coordinate 37,466 downwards.
ACTAGCCTCCATTTTGCTATAATAACCGAGAACCCATCCTCCTTGAGCATTTCTAAATAAGCCACCAAAGCCAGCTTTTCTTGTGCTTTCGTACCAACATCCGTCGGTATTGAGTTTAATTTGACCTGTAGAGGGAGGCAACCAAGGCATTAGTCGATTAATGGGGGGGTCGTTAATGAGATTGGATTTAAAAGCCTCCACAATTTCAGCGGCGTATGAGATTGAAATATTGGAACTTACTACCGGGTTGGCATCAACATTATCAAAGCTTTTACGATTACGGTCTTTCCAAATTTTCCAAATGGTAGTACAAAACATGGTGTTCCAAGGTATTTCAGTTCTCATACGCAGCGCTTTCCTTCTTTTCAAATTTATTAAACCCAGATCTCATTGCACGGCCCAAGGGGATTTTATGTAATCATAGTTTTGGACATTCATTTTGAGACAGAGAGTAGATATGAAAGGGTATACCACATAAAAGCTCTTATGATAAAGGGCTTATTTACCTTTTTAGTCCCCAAAGTATTCGCGAAATGTCAATTTGGTCTCCAATATTCAAATCGTGTCTATCGAGTCCCCAATGTTCACAATGTGTGTTTAAATGGTCTCTGTGTCTAACTCCGTCCGTCTTCTCCGTCAAATGTAGGGGTAATTTTGAAATTTCAACCCCACAAAGCGGCTTATTTACCTTTTTAGTCCCCAAAGTATTCGCGAAATGTCAATTTGGTCCCCAATATTCAAATTGTGTCTATCGAGTCCCCAATGTTCACAATGTGTGTTTAAATGTTCACAAAGCTTATCTTCAACCTCTAAACCCTTACGCCCTGTTTGGCTGGCGGATTTGCGGCCGGATTTGTGAAGCGGCCGGACTACAAATGCAGGGCCCACCTCTAATCCAGTCTTTGGTTGAAATTTCTCTTCCCCGAACTAATTTACTGTTGGGAGATGTAATTCACCTGCGGGTGGATTTGCTAACGACGGCCTCACCCCCGTCGTTAGCTAATTCGGGCGTTTTTTGTACCAAATTGCCCCTCCATGGGCGATTTATCGATCTGGGGCAATTCCGGACCAGATCTTGTAGAATATGAGAGAGAGAGAGTGAGAGAGGAGGAGGAGGAGGAGGAGAAAAAAAGAAAAAGAAAATGGATCGGTTCAAAAAGGATCGGTGTAAGAAGGGGAAGGCAGGGTAGTCGGGTGGGAGTCGTGGGACTGAGATGTTTTTGGGGATCGGCTCTGATGAGGGTGAGGTTTATTTTTTTTATCAACAGGGTGAGGGTTGAAGCTACAGGGTTGATGGTTGAAGATAAGCTTTGTGGGGGTGAAGTTTCGAAATTACCCCTGCATTTGACGGAGAAGACGGACGGAGTTAGACACGGGGACCATTTAAACACACATTGTGAACATTGGGGACTCGATAGACACGATTTGAATATTGGGGACCAAATTGACATTTCGCGAATACTTTGGGGACTAAAAAGGTAAATAAGCCTATGATAAAGTAGAAGAATTGTGCTTTATTGTTTTCAGGTTTGTGGTGTTTGCTTTGTTCTTTTGGGGTTTGTGGTGTTTAGCGATAATCATTATACGTAGGGCTGCGAATGCATTTCCGAATTACCAAAAAAAAAAAAAAAAAAAAAGAATAAACAGTGTCGTTTGCGAATTGTTTGACTTGTTAAAGGCCCTTTTGAGTTCAATTTGTCTATTAAACAAATTGAACCTGAGTCTCAATTTTAGGCTCGTTTAATAAAATGAGACAAATATGAACTAAAAAATATTCGGCTCGATTAGGCTCGCGAACCTAGAATTCATGTATATAATGAACATTTCATGTATAAACCTAAATATGTGTAAGCTTATATAACTAGTATTGTATAAACTTATAAATGAACATAATGGAAACTTTATAACTTCCACATGTAATATAAACTTGTGTATGTTTATCTTATAATAGCTTTGTATGGTTTTTGACTTATTTATGTACATAATAAAAATATGTGGAAACTCCAGACCTATATGGCAGCACGGATATATTATTCCTTTGGTTGGTTAAGGCTTGTGAACAATCTTCACCTCGACTCAAGCCTAGTCGAACTCGACTCGAGCTCGGCGATTTCCGAGCTCGAGTTCGCTAAAAACTTGAATGAACCAACATTCTAAAGCTCATATCTCTTACAGCCCTAGTTTCGTGTTAGTTGAACAACTATTTTAATTAGTGCATAGCTACGAAAGGGCGTGGGAACGGTATCAAATAACGGGTTAGGAAGTATCAAAAGATATGTAACAGGAATTGAGTGTAAAGGTCGAGAATTTTTGGTAATCAATTTTTACCAAACAAAACAATTAAGTGCCTAAATCACCCATAACAGTTGATTATCGGCCATTAACCGGTCCATGAATCGCAAACGGACTAATACGTAACGATAACCGGCCTATACGCATGCGATTTTTCACCTCACGTGTATCAGGCTGTAACGATATCGAAAAGCTCAAAACCGGTTACGGACGCTACGTTTCGTAACATCTTATTTTTTAAACCTTGCATGGGATATGTCCTCTTTTAAGATTACATAAAAATGGCCTTTTTATATATTAATAATCAGCCTCTCGAAATGGAAGTCTTAGTGCACTAGATTTGACATTATCCTTACATAGATGCAGTGGGTGACTTGACTATATGTAGTCATAGTGACGGTCTTTCAAATTTTCATTGCTATGACGGTCTTTCAAATTTTCATTGCCCGTTCTCAGTACAGTTTTAAAGGTATCTTCCAATAAGACTGCTGTTAAAGTCATCATCAAACAAAGAAGACGATGGCGGCGACCATGTGTGACCTGTATATGAAGTTATGAACATCTAGTTTGCCCTCACACCTTTGCTTAATGATCTGTTGAAAACCATCAGCAGGGGTCTTAATTCCAACTTGAAAGATGTCAAATGGTTATTGTCATTGCAATCATTTAGAAGCTAGAAGTCAGTCTGCAGGTCTAATTGTTGGACTCGATCAAAATCTCACCCCCCGGAACACATTGTACTCGGATTTGTGTTCAAACTTCAAACTAATTTGGCGGAATTTGAACATAACGTACATAATTTGAAATTTTTATAACCAAGCCCTATAATCTTTTAAGCACATTAAAGTACTTTCAAAACGGACTGAAAACAACTATATTACATTTACATACCTATAGACTGTGATGACATTGTGAGATGTCAAGTGTTATCACTTGTCTGGGTTAGGCATAAGTTCGAGTCACGGGAAACAAATACATCTCCCAACAAGGTGTTAAGGCTGCAGTCTGCTAAGCTGCTACCCATCCCAAATCTGCTAAAAGTGAAAGACTCGTAATGTGGTCCAAACTTTTAAGATACACGGTGGGGGATCCTATTACTTAAAATTTGCAAATCTGATCTTCGTAATCCCTAATCTTCATGTTTTGCTCTGTCATAATGCTGTTTTGCAAATCAGAGAAATCGAAGACTTCTGCTTCTGTTCCTAATGCATGAGCATATGCATGGTAGTGTTGGCAACCATTCTAGTCGTAATTTTTCTTCTTTCGGTTTTTCGCTCATCCCATTGAGTGGCCTTCCCCATCTTATATCACTCGGACAGACAAAAGCCACAAACGGAACTTGCATCTTGCTTTCACAAATGATCATTCAGAAGCTAAAAAATGCCATTGGAGTTCCCGATGCACTAAGTTATCATATTTTCGATGTTGTATACTTCTATACTCCTTGATATTTCTGATGAATGAGAACAAGATCAGGTCCTATGGTCCCCTCATGTCACTAAAACTAGGAAGTCAACTCTTGCTCGTCGGACCATCACCGGCAGATGCTGTGGAAATTCTCAAAACCGATGACCAAATCTTGTCAGCGCGGCACATTCTGAATCTTTTGTCCAATATGATTCCGTGAAAAAAGTTAGATTTTGAAGGAAAGAGGCTTGAGATAGGGCCATCCAATGTCTCCACACTTTGTTAGTAAATATGCAGACATTTTCAAAGCTTATGAGGAGAAACATTAAAACAAAAACCCATGACTCATCCTGAGCAAACCGAGCAAATCAACCATAGCTTTAGGGGTTATAATGCTGGGTTTCTAGGCAAGCTTATGGTGAAGCACCATGAGCCATGTGGTGATGAATACCCAACAAGCCCCATTTTTTTTATGATAATTGTCTTTGACCATCTTCAATATTTTTCTGTTTAGCTTTTTTCTATGAAGTCTAGTACTTGAATTTGAGTTTTCTAAAATTCAGGAGAATGCAAGACCATCAATATGCATTAGCTCCAGTTTTGCTTATGAGATTCTCCATGAACCAACAGATGTCTCAAGGTCCAAACTTAATCTTATATAGAAGCCCTTCCGGTGTCACTCCAGAGTCATTCTCAAAATGTTTAGCACGTAAGAAGAATCATGATATTTTTAGAATTCAAATAGGACTCAGATCCCTACTTAGAGGTACTTTTCATCTTCTGGCAGCCCCTTTTATGCTCTATACAAAACAAGGAAATTACTGAAAGTTTATTGTAATCGTGCATTGAAATGGCATTTCCTTCCCCAAGTTCCAAGTGTTGACTTTACAAATTTCTGCAACCTTTTCTTTAAAATGTTACACTATGATGACTATTGCCTCAACTACAAATGAATGAAAAGTATAGGCATTGTCATGTAACTCAAGCTTCCCTTTCAGACAACGTCAAAGTACCCTATTACATTTGTAACAACCCGAGATTTCCCTATACTCAATCCATGGTTATGCTCTAGTTGAGTGAATTTCATCGCCCATTTGCCATTGGATCATATCACTAGCCTAACTTTGGCTCCGACAATCCGTCTTTCCCTGTGGATGCACTCTTGCAATGTTGATTTACCACATCCTTGGTTTTCCTTATTGAGGGGAATAGTTACACATCTTCCCATCTTCTATCTTCATAGGCATTCTATGAAACCATTGCCTTGACATATCTTGCACAAATTTTTTGACCGGTACGCGAATAGTAATATTCCCACACAAAAATAACAAGAAACTCTTCTCCTAGTAATTTTAACAAACAGTTGACATGAATATCCTTAAAAAAAAAACCATCGAACCATGACTTATCAGGGGACTTTATCCCACATTTCACATTTAAGCTATCCAAGTTTGGTTGATATAATATAGAGGATACTCCACCTAATGTTAATTGGTTTTAGGTTAGAACCCACCAAAAAATCAACACCCATAAACTTAGAACTCAAGAGAAAAATTCATAGCAGGAAAAAAGAAAGTTGCCACTGTATCATCTCTAAGTTCAGAAAGTTACCTCATTGTAACAGAGGAAAATTTGGGAAGTTTCCAGCTGCTAACTGCTGGTGATGACATGTGGCCGCTAAGGGTCTAGCCGAAGGTGAAAGCCACAAGGGGGTAGGGGTGAGCACGGGTCTGTTCGGGTGAGTTTTTGTCGGGTTTGGGTCAAATCAGAATTAGTCGGGTTATTAAAAACGGTACCTGAAATCGAACCGAACACTAGAACCCGATCGGTTCAGGTACGTCGGGTTGCGGGCCGGCTTAAACGGGGTGGGTGGGGTTGGGCTATTGCCGGAATGGGCTTTTTAAATTAGGCTTTCCAAATATTGCAATTGGGGCTGAAGCTATATTTTTAATATTTAGAGACTGAGTATTTTTAACAATGGCTATAAAATGAGCCCATTATTTTTTGGGCTTCCACAAACTATTTGAACAAAGCCCAATAAATAAGAAATTCATGCCCAACAAGGCAACAATGAATAATTTCTAAAAATTGAAGCCCAACATTTAATAAAAATAAAAATCCTGAAGGCTGAATCTGTGCAATGCATTCGACTACCAAGCCACAAACTTCAGTACGTAATAGTTAATATCAATACTTAGACCACCAGACACGAGTCCGTGAGTCCACCAACAAACATTCTTAAACATCATAAGGCTATCACAGTTGCAAACTTAGTCTAGAAATGCATAATACCAGAATCCTTAACAGTTAGGGCTAGGTAGCATAAAAAACAAAGTTCGAAACTTGAAAATCCATAATGTTAAGAGTCATCCAAGAGTCCATAACTATTAACTAACACCAGTCGACTTCAAAATATACCACCAGTGACCAGTCTATCCAAAAACTATAGTTCAAAGCTACGAAGCAACGACACCTCTCAGGGTCCCCGTGTCGCAGTGTCCGGACATGGAAAGTTTATCCGGAAGAGGTGGGAATTACAAATGGAAGTGCCACTTTTGCAGTATAGAAAAAAATGGGTCATACACAAGGGTTAAAGCTCACTTGTTGAAAATGGTTGGCGAGGAGGTATCAACTTGTAAGATGGTAACAAGTAAAGATACTTTGAATTTTAAGAGATTGATGGAAGCGGAGAAAGAAAAATCAGAACAAATGGAAGTTTATCTGGAAGAGGTGGGAATTACAAATGGAAGTGCCCATTAGTAAATTTGTAACTAAATTGGAAAGTTTATCCGGAAGAGGTGGGAATTACAAATGGAAGTGCCACTTTTGCAGTATAGGAAAAAATGGGTCATACACAAGGGTCAAATCTCACTTGTTGAAAATGGTTGGCGAGGGTCAAAGCTCACGCCCTTCTCCTTCCATGTGTCTTTAATAGGCTCTAACAACCGTTTAACGTTCGCCCTTTCTTTTTGAAGCAATGTGGTTCTCAACAAGTTGTACCCCGGAGGCAGATAACCTGGTATGCTATTATTCGCGGCATAGGTATATGAGCTAACATAATGAGGATTTCTAGCCAAATTGAAAGGATTTCTAGCCAAATTGAAAGGTAATCTGCCTGTGTAAAACATTCGAGCAATCTCACTGTGTAATTGATCTCGTGCTCCAACATTAAAGCATTTAACGACAGGATTATCATGTTGAGTTACGTTTCCCTTCCTCCTTTTTGATCCCAAGCCTTCTAGTGGGTGATTCAAACTTGAGCTACCCGTAAGAGTAGAACTAGAAGGAGGTAATGGAATTGACTTTGGTTGGGATTGTTCCCACCTCGCCAACCATTTTCAACAAGTGAGCTTTGACCCTTGTGTATGACCCATTTTTTTCTATACTGCAAAAGTGGCACTTCCATTTGTAATTCCCACCTCTTCCGGATAAACTTTCCAATTTACCCAATTTAGCTTTGAAATGGTTGATGTTTGTGCAATATGTACAAAGTGTATATTTATGATGCATGTAATGCATTGAGATGTACGATATATACAACTTATACAAAACAAGAGCTTGTATGGACTAAGTACAAATATGAACATGCATAATAACATGAGATATTCACTAATTGAGGAGCCATGCAATAATTTGACCATGAATAGACTAAAATGCAGTATGATTATCACTAATAATGATGAGATTTAATAGTATGCATTACACAAAGATTACTAGGACCAAAATAAATCTGCTTGCTGACTATGATCTGAGCACTCAAATGGGTTAACCTGAGTGCTAAAGTGTACTGACTTGAGTGCTCAAGTAGTCAGAATACACAAATAAATTTTCCTCTTTGATGACCTTGATTTACTTTCACTTTCCAAAAATGAATTCATTCCTTGCGTATTATCATGTTTTAGACATATGAATCCCTTTTACAAGACAAATGAACCTTCAAAACACATTTTCATAGCATTTTATGCACAAAACAAGCCACAAGCAGATCCATATTGGGGGAGAATGATGATAAAAGCCTTTATCATAAAGTTTAGACACAATATAACCCAGTAACAAACCTATCATAAACCAACAGAAGAGATATATGAGTGGAAAATGATGATGGACCTGAGTGCTCAGATGGGGGAACTTAAGCACTCAAATAGACTGATTTGAGTCCTCAAGTGGTTTGAGCTGAACCTTTGAGTTTTCAACCATAGTACCCTTTTTGCAAATACTCAAGGCATATTTATCAAAAATAGACTTGTTTTTCCCTTTTTCATCTTGTTTTCAAACTTTCCTTTTTATTTTCAAAAGAAAAATGCTTCCAAAAGTTTTTTTTTTTTTTACATTGATGAGATATATTTGAGTGAAAACAACCCCCATTTGAGCACAAACAGCCATCAGAATGGATCAAACATATCAAAATAATCATCAAAACACGTAATATAAAGAAAGAAAGTTTGATCATTCCGATGGACTTGAGTGCTTAGGTTAACGAACCTGAGTGCTCAGATGAAATCTGTCCATTCGAACCAAAAACTTTAAGAAGTCATTTTTATGAACTTTAAACCTTTAATAAGTTCAGAATAGGTATAAAGAACCTGTCTAAACCTTTTGGGCTCCTTCAGGAAGCAAGAACAACATTTTGACAAGGTATTTCTACCTTTTTGAGCTTGAAACAAGGACTTTTGTGGTGATTTGGGGAAGACACAACCTATGGATGAGTTCTGGAGTGGAGTGACACCAAGATGAAGGTGTATGATCAAGAACTCGACTGATGGGTAAAGTTTTGGTGAGTTTTTAGGCTAGAAACAAGGGTTTTCAAGAGATTTTTCAAGGGTTTTCGAAGAAATATGGGATGAGGTGTGGATTATGGGATGTTATGGCTCTGGAACTATACCTAATTGACTATAGATGGTCTTTGATGAGAGTTTTTGGTGGAGTTTTTAAGGTATTTAGGCTAAAAATGGACTAAAAATGAAGCATTTGGCCATGGATGTGAATGATTTGGGTTTGAATCAGAGGAGAAGGGCTGAGAAATGGTAGAGAATGGTCTGATTCTTAGTGGTTTTTTTCTAGAGAGAAAACAAGGAGAAAATGTGGGTTTTTATAGAGAAAATTTGGGAGAAAATGTAAAATTAACTTGGTTTAGGGAGCTAGGATAGCAATTAGTTTTAGGGGTCTAGGAATGTAATTAGTATGATTTGGGCCATCCCAATACGTGATATAGTGGCAAAAATATATCAGATTCCTAGAAAATCTCATCATTGCTTCTGCAGGAATCTGCCACGTGTCCCACCTGAGCGCTCAGGTTCATGGAGGATCTAAGTGCTTAAGTGGATGAATGTGAGTGCTCAGGTGGATGGACCTGAGTGCTCAGGTCCAACAACGTTTCTTCCTTCGTTTTGAGTTTTTGGGCTATTTTGGTGGATATTTGGAGGTTCTTGGAAGATTGGAAGTCTTGTCCATGCCTTAATTGTTGTTCTTGACTCATTCCTCATCCTCGGGAATGCTTAAGATTATTCCTGGGTCAAAATTGGGGTGTCTACACACACTCTAAATCTTGCTTTGAAAAACATTTGTGCCACAAAAAATGTGGACAGTAACTCGGTTGTGTATGATGAGTGTGGTTGGATTTGCATTGTCGTTGGTGATGCATCGATCATTAAGAACCACATAATGAATCACTCAATGAGATTGGCAATCTTCAATGAGTTTGTTCCTTTAAAGTTACTTTCGATTGTGGACACTCACTTTGCTTCATCCATTGTGATGTTCAAGAGGTTTAAGCTCAACAAGCAAGGTCTTCAATCAATGGTAATTAGTAGTCAATGGAATGCTTGTAGGGAGGAGAGTGGGGCTTCATTTGTGAGGGAAACTTTGTTGAATGAGAAATGGTGGGATAAGGAGGACTACATTCTATCATTTACATCTCTTATTTATGACATGGTTAGAGCATGTGACACAGACAAACCGACTCTCTATTTGGTTTATGACATGTGGGATACCATGATTGAGAAAGTGAGGTGTGTCACTGAGAAATTCGAAAAGAAGATCCCTTGTGTGGACGATGATAGATAGTTTTATGATGTTGTTCATAAAATACTTGTGGATAGGTGGAACAAGACCAATACACCGCTTCATTGCTTGGCACATGCTCTAAATCCAAGGTAATTCATTTACCATTTGCACTAACTTAGAAATTGTACCATTCACCTCTTAATTATTTATTTACTTTGTAATTTATGTATTATATAGTGAAAAATGGCTTCAAGAGGATCCAAAGCGAGTTCCTCCACACCAAGATGAAGAGATTACAAATTATAGGAAGAAATGCTTGAAAAGGTACTTAGATGACTCCTTAGAGCGTACCAAAGCCAATATGGATTATGCCAAATTCTCAACCAAGGAGGGGCCATTTGCCGACATTGATTCTATTGAAGATAGATGGAATATGGATCCTCATTCTTGGTGGGTTATTCATGTGCATCCGCTCGGACTCGTCAAACTATAGCCTTGAAGATTCTCATTCAACCTTCTTCTTCTTCATCATGTTGTGAGAGAAATATTGGAGTACATACTCCTTCATGCATTCATTGAAAAGGAATAGAATGACCCCCCAACGGGCGGAGGGCTTGGTGTTTGTTCATAGCAACCTTCAGCTTTTATTAAGGAGAAGCCCACAATATTGTGAAGGGCAAACAAAGATGTGGGATATTGCGGGAGACCAATTTGGCTCACTTGATGAGGTTGGGATGCTTGAGGTTGCAAACCTCTCACTTGATGAACCCGAAATGGAGGTTGTGGTCTTTACGGATGATGGAGATGACTTTGAAGAAGTGATGAAAGTTGGATCTAATTGAAGTTTGGGGATTAGTTGCTTACTTGCTTAGTTTATTTCTTTTGCTATTAGAATTTAGAACTATGGGTGTTTGTTTTCAATTCGGTTGTATTGAACTTATGAATGTCTTGTTTTATTTGAAGAACTTATGTAAGAACTTATGTTTGATCTTTATGGATGTATTGTTTTGTTTGCATTTTCAATATATATACACCGGCGATCCTGTCAAGGATCCCGGATTTCCCGGATTGAAGCCTTTTTCGGTGTTTTGATGCTTTTAAAAATTGTTTTTGGGAAATCCGAGCCGTCCAATGTGTTCAAAAGGTGTTTTCAAGGGTCCACGCGGGAAATCTTCAAAAAAAAAATACCAGGAAGGGCTTGATCCAAGCAGTTTTTGCAAAAACTTTATATTTAAAGTTTTTGCGAAAACTCCTTGGATCAAGCCCTTCCCGGTATTTTTTTTTTGAAGATTTCCCACGTGGACCCTTGAAAACACCTTTTGAACACATTGGACGGCTCGGATCGTCAAAAAAATATCGGGAAGGTGGAGTCCCGGATCCGGGACTCCCGGACTAGATCACTACTCTATATATATATATATATATATATATAGGTGTATACACACGTGACGTGTCCCCCGCCGTGTTTGTATCTCCATTTATGTAGAATTGCCTTGTCCCCGTATCCGTATCCGTATCCATGTCCGTGCATCATATATTCAAAGACTATACCCACTTCAAAGTTCAAATTTACCACCATTCTATACAAAAATGCAAAAACTATATGTCAAAGACCACTTCAAAATATACCAGCAGTCCACTATACCAGGTTACCTATCACACCCTCATTTTTAATAATCGAAATTCATATAAAATCCAAGTAAGATAGATCAAAGTCATACATATATGATATCCGTTGAAAAGTCAAAGTCAAATATCCAATTCCAAATCAAGTTCAACGTAGCTCTAGGTACCGGATACCCATACCCAAATACATAAGTATCAAAAGGGTTTGAAGTTTTTACATAACTCGAAATTGTCAAAAGTTTAAGAAAATTTGAAGTTACATAATCATATTCCAAAGATATTAAGCCTCAAGATGACAAAATAACTCCATGATTCATGTATGCCTCAAACAATGCATTCACACTCCAAACATCTGTCTCATGCTCCTCACTGATTACCTGAAAATGATAGGGTGACCTCACTAGCCTAGTAGGAAACTATTCCACTAACGTTAGGTGTATAAAGAATGATGTGCGCACAAGAAGTTTAATACCATGAGTGCAATGAGCAAGGTATGACATGGATGCCTAAAACAAGTGGTAAATGCCCGCAAAGTACCCAAGTGTCCAATGAAATACATAAGTGTCCAAAAATATCCAAGTGTCTCACTAGCTCATTCGTCAACCATTATATTATCACAAACGTGTCCTGTGTCCACATTCAACTATTTTCACATTCGAAACCATAAATCTCATTAGTCTATTATTTTTAAGCTTGAGGATGTTGAAATCCTCTTCCGAGCCTTTTGGGCCTCGTGGAAGCCATGTCCGAGTCTTTTAGGTCTTGTGGAACCCTTGTTCGAGTCTTCTGGGCCTCGTGGAACCCTTGTCCGAGTCTTCCGGGTCTCGGGGAACCCATGCCTTAGGACTAACCAAATGGTGGCCCAAGTAATCACACACCAATTTCTAATCAAACATTTCCATTTTAAAGAACTTCGTATCCCTCAAGTGTCCTTCTAGTGTCCACATAAAAAAAAAATTCATTTTCTTTCAAAACCATGTACATTGTACATTACGTTACGTCATCACGTGTCTAGTGTCCAAGAATATGCTCAAATATCATGGGATTTAAGAAAACAACCAACGGTACATGAATTAACTAGAACAAAGCTTTTAACAAGTTATGAAGTGTATTTGATGAATATGGCAAGTACACGGTCAAACCACCCGACCGGAGGTCAAAGGAGGGCCCAACAAAGTGATCGGTAATACGTACGATTTTAAGTTAACAAAACATTGGAAGAAGGTCTGGAACAATCGAAGATCAAAAAAGACTCAGAGTAATTTTGATGTCTAGAGCCATCTGGTATAGATACCCATAAATGGGGTGCACAAAAAAAAAATAGAACCTGCTAGTATAGATACCCGGACGCAGATCCTCCTCCCCTCCCCTATCTCTATCCCTTCTCTCTTTTTCGTCTCTCTCCTTCTCCTCTTCTCATTTTTACAAGTTGTGGTGGGGCTGTTCGGCGGGGGGTTTTTGGTGGGCTTCCGTGGTGGATGGGTGGCCGCTCGCAGGTGTTTCTGTGGCGGCGTGGATGGGTTTCAGTGGTGGATGGGCTTTTCGCTGTGTTTGGCGTTTGATTGGTTGTTCGACGGATGGATATGGGTGTATGTTATTCGTCATGCTTTGGTTGGTGAGAGGCTACGGTCTTCTCTACCGGCGAGCCTCCGCTACGGCGTCCAGCCGCTTCATGGCTGCGTGGGTCAATTGGTTTTGTCCAGCGTCTGCTATTCATTTCTGCCTCCTCTCTCCCTTGGATCTTGCTGCCGGTAGATGCTTTGTACTCCCACTGATCTCATTCTTAGGTGTTTTCGGTTTTGCCTAACGGCGTTGTGGTGTCCAAGTGATTGGTGGTGGTGCTCCTCCTGACGGGTTCATCTACGGGATCAATCTGGTATGCTTTAACGGCGATGTGGAGGTGTTTTCCAGGGAGGTGGCGGCGGCTGCGAAGTGCGGTGGCTGTTGGGTGCTTTTAGGGTTTGTTGTGTTTTGGGCTTGGCCCATTTGAGCTTATTGTTGTATCTGGGTTTTGACCCATGAGATGTTATTTGTGCTTTATGTTGTACTATCTGGGTTTTGACCCACAGGTGTCGGGCTTTTGGCCTTTGGTTTTGGGTCTTGAATTGGTAGCTGTGCTTGTTACCTTTTCTTGCCTCTATTAGTTTTGTTCTCATTTCAAGATTAATAAAGTTTTTATCCTTCAAAAAAAAAGATACTCGGACGCAAGGGTATTAATACCAGGTGCACAGCAGAAAAACAGAATCTGTTGGTACAGATACCCAAACGCAGGGGTATTGATACCAGGTGTATAGTAGAAAAACAAAATCTGCTAGTATAGATACCCAAACCCGGGGGTATTGATACCAGGTCGTTTCGTGGAAATTTTGACAGATTTTTCAGATTTGATGGGGGTTTCGACCCAAGCAAGAACAACTTGAAATTCATCAAAATATGGATCGAAACATTATACAAACACTTAGAGGGAGTAGAGATCAAAGATTAAACAAGATCAAACCCCATATTCATGGTGATATTCAAGATTGACTATAAATTTGTGGGCAACACAAAGGTATATGCAACAAATCAACAAAATACAACTAGAGGGAGTAGAAATTTGTACCCTACCTCAAAGTTCAAGCTTCCAATGAGTGAGAAAAGAAACCCTAACCCTTGTTTCTTGAATTCCAACCGAAATACATCTCCTCCAAGCAAAACCAAAGGCACCCGGACTCCAAATCACGCGTGGATGAAAGATTTGAGGTTAGATCTTAAAGAGGTGGAGTGTGGAAGGTGGACTTGGCAAGAGAAATGAAGAAGAAATAGAGAGGGGAGAGAGAAAGGGGCAGCCGGCCTAATATATATATATATACACACCGAGCTTCACATCCAAACTCCCTGACCTTCTTAAGTTACGGACCTCCACCTTCCCAATGTTTTTTTGAAAATCAGAGCGTTTTTGTGAAAAACAGCTCCGATCAAGCCCTTCCGGGTATTTTTTTTTGTCAAATCTTCGCGTTGGACCTTGAAAACACCTTTTAAACACATCTAACGGTTCGGATCGTCGAAATTTGGTCCGGAAAGTCGAAAATGCCCCTAGGTCCGTAACTTAAGAAGTTAAGGGAGTTTGGAGGTGAAGTGGACTGTATATATATATATATATATATATATATGAAGAGCTTCTAATGAGGACCAAAGTGAGGACCTCATGCTTCCAGACCAAATTTCGATGATCCAAACCGTTAGGTGTGTTTAAAATGTGTTTTTAAGGTCCACCGCATGGATTCATCCAAAAAAAAATACCCAGAAGGGCTTCATCCAATTAGTTTTTGTTAAAAACGCTATATATAGTGTATATACACCCCTCACTGTGTATATACACACCCATAATTGCACACACACCCCACATGTCTCTAATGTATTTTAAATGCACCCACATGCAATCTATTAACACCACATTGACCCACTTTAATCTATTTTCATTTCCTCACATTTCCCCAACATTATTTCTGAAAAATCAACTAAAAACACGGGTTCTTACATTCTACCCTACTTAAAAAAAATCCTAAAATTTTTGTACAACAATGCTATTCAATCATGATATGCAACATGTGTCCAATATCACAAACTCATAAACACGAAATTTAAAGATAAAATACACATAGATCAAGTGGGAAAATAACCTCGGATACTACTCTTTCATCTCATCCTCTCTTTTCCACGTTGACTCCTCGTTACCAAAATTATCTCACAACAACCGTACTAACCGTATAGACTTTCCCCGCAATACCTGCTCGCTCACGTCTAGGATAGGTATCGGCTTCTAACTTAACTTCAGATAATTCCAAAGTACGAAACAATTAGGTTTAAACTATCCCCGAGTGCAAAACAATAACTCTAAAGCTTAATCTTTTTCTAATCATAGATCCTCTAGACTCACTATGCATACTAGTTGCCTATCATGTGTCTCCGCTATTGCTTTCTATTCAAAATTCCAATCGATCCATAATTCCCCAAACACTCTATCTCGCAACCCAATCATAAACTCAAGCTCTTAGGTATAGAAATTTACTTACATAAGCCAAACTCTCAACCATTCCCCATCAACACTAATCAGAAAAATCAACCTTGCGCACTTTGATCTGAATTCATCAAACTACAACACCTCTAACAACACCAAGATTAATCAATCTCAAATGTCGATAGTAAAGGTAAGCTGATAAGCACACAAATATGTAAATATTAGTGGGCTTACGTCTTTGAATTGGTCTAATTATTATATTTATTATTTTTTTATAAGATAATGTGTATAAGTTATTTATTTAAGTGTTTCAGGAATTCCAGTGTAAATAAGGCATATCCGAAGGTGTGAGATCACATGAGGCACGCGAAACACCAATCATTTTCCATGAGCTGAGGTTACTGCCTTGCATGTTCAAGTCTAAAATATCAAAGAAAGAATTGGAAATGGGCCCCTGGGGGTTAATGCATGTAGTTGAGCAAATGAAGAATTCAACTCCCTCAATGCCTCATGCCAAAGTCTCATGTGCGCACCACACTGGAACATTTCCAGTCCACACTCAGTTTCTTCCCAATGGACGACAACACAGTTATTGCATGGGACAAAAGGTTTAAATCATAAATGATGAATTCATCTCTCTCACACCATGTGTTGGCCACCATTAGTTTCAGATGCACTCTGAACTTGATCTCAGCCGTCCGTCTTTCTTTCCTCACATGCGCGTACTACACTTGATCTCAATCCTTGTCAGCAGACACCCTCTTTGTATAAATAAAGTCAGCACCCCTGCTGCATGGGATCCGAAAAAAACAAGAAAAAAATTAGGAGTCTCTATCTCTTTCCTTATTTTGTTTTTCTTTCTTCCTTTGTTATTTCCCAGCCTAGAAGCCGAGAGCAAACTTGTCCCTTTAGTCTCTTTGAAATCCTTTTGTAAGTTAGTTTAAATACCTTGTTTGTTATTTTATCTTCCACAAAAGTTGAAATATTTGTCGTCATCTGAAAGTATCTAGTTTTGTAATTTCAATTACTAGTTCGTTTCATTTTCCTAGTCGTTTCAGTACTTAGTTTAATTTTCGTTAAAACAAGAGATTGAGGTTTGGTTGTGAGAGTTCGCAAACTACTCGGCTGTTTCTCACACCGAACCCGAATCTAAGATTAGTCTTGGTTGTGGATTCCTTTGAGATTGAAAGGAGGACACATTTAGTCTACCCTCCTCCCATACACATCTCCTCGGTACACACTTAAGATCGATCTTCTTTAATCAATTTAAAAGCCGTTATGTTTAGTGTAATTTTTAGCCTTGCCTTGGCGAGTTCTTCGTCAATGGAGGGGTAGTCTTTATAGGCCCGGCCTAGGGTGATCATCACTTGATGGCCAAAGTGGATTCATGATTCTCGCACTCGTGATATCAAAGTTTGTTTGTGTTTAATTTGGACTCGTAGCTATCGATTTAAAACTCAAGGTTATTATGTTTTTGATTTCGAGTCAACACTAACACTCGCACGCGTAATGCTTAAATCGATGTCACCTCGAGGGTTTAACAATTTTCTATCGAGTCGGAATTAATATCAAGCACCGTTAAGGAATCTAAATTAATTGTGTCCGTGTGTAGTCGAAGTCCTCTTCGGAACTCAAAAGTGTTAAGTCTTTGATTATGCGTTGACAACAACACTGGCACGTATAATACTTAGGTCGATGTCCTTTTAAGGGTCTAACAAACTCCTTAGAGAATTTGGCTGAACTAGGCATAATCTCCCGAGAGGGCGCACAATTACCATGTGGCTTGATCGTGTAAACTTTCAAGAATCATGGATCTATGTAGGTTATAGGTGGTTTGAACCTTGGCCCGAGCCTCTTTGTTAAATTCGAGCAAGTTTTAGTTTTAATTTTAATTTGGCAATTCGTAGTCTTACGATCACCAAAACTCAAAAACTCTAAAAGGGTTGGCTACCTACAACTAAAAATCATCATTTAGATCGATAAGCCATTTCACTCCATAAAACCATTCCCTGTGGATTTGACCTCGAACTTACCGAGTTATATACTTGCCAGTGTTAGATCGATAAGCCCAGATGGTTTGAGCTTCATTCAGAAGAATTCTATTTCCGTTGTTCATACCCTCTGATGACACAGATGCAGACAAAGCAGCTGCTGCTACTGTAGACCTAAATACCACACATTTGTTTTTGCTTCTTCTTCCCTTATGATTTCCAGAATTAACTTTTGTAAGACAAAGAATTTCATCAATGTTTTCCCTCTTCTTCCTTCCTTTGATACCTTTGACTGCTGCTTGAATAGGGTTGCAATTATCCACAATGGGATCTGCATTCGGTTCTTCATCCCTGATTTCGTTGTTATTGCAGTCCAGATCCTCCAAGGTATTATCAACTTCGGTATCTTTTTCCTCGTTTATAACCTTTTCAACTTGGCCAGCAGGAGAATTATTGTTAACCTCAATAACCGCAAGATTAACCTCAGCATTAAAGCGCCGCCTTCAATTGGCTTCACCTTATTAACTTTTTCAGAAACTGCTTCTACTTTTTCCTTTGATTTTAATTTGTCTCGATCAATTGCCATAAATGGATCATCTAAATCCACAACGAAGGAATCTTGACCATGAGAGAGATTTGAGTTATCCTCCTTATTACTCTCAGTCCCTTCTAGAGCCACAACCAACCTTGGAGTACAAGAGTGTTGGTCTGCATGCTCTAAATTTATACTTGTTTGAATTTGGGGGGTTTCAACAACCACCATTCTAGTAGAGGAGTTTTCCTTAAAAGTACCAATGTCATGCTGAGCATTAATTTGGTCAGAGGAGGATGCACCAGTTTGAAAATCCACGTTGCTCTTGAACTTGGGGATAGCATTGAAGGGGTCCTCACAATCGTCTTCCCAAATTCTAACATTATAGGACTTCCAACCTTGACCTATTCTTCAATTTTTTCTCGATACTCAGTAGAAATGAGCATTACGCCAACATCATATGAGAGCTCCAAGGCTGTTTCTTTATCCAAAGTAATGAATTGACCATAATAATCACCAATACTTTTAAATGAATTGAGATTCCAGGCTTGTAAAGGCATACCTCTGCATCTTAACCAAACAAACCTCGAGAGACTACCAGGCTCTCCGTTCCAGGATTTGAGAGAAACAAACCAATTACTCAGATTACCATCAGATAAAGCATAATTTCTAGCCTCTTTAGATTTAGAAGTAATAATCATAGAAAGCCCTCCCAAAGATTTAACTGAAAAATCAGAATAATTAGCCAACTCCAAGGATCTTGAGATTAGCTTGGGTGTGGATAGAACTTTTAGATTGGCAATGGCGCTCCTGGAAAGCCATTCAGAGGCAAGAGGTTTGACAACAAAATTGGTTGTTGTTGGGATCCACCCCGTGTGAGCCGGGCAGTCTTAGGCCCAAGGTTTGCTAAGGTTTCCTTAAAATTACCCTAGGGTTATATATACGCTTGTTGTCTCTTTTATTTTGTAAGTGTGGTAGCATAATGTGAGCGAGATAGGCTGAGAGTGTGAGAGGGGGAGCCAGTTGTGGCTTCCCCCGCCGGAGTGGGAGCCGGTTATTGCTCCCCGGAGAGGTTTTTCATGTGTATGTATTTGTAAATATATACGACGAAGTTTTTCTCAGATTTCTTGTGTGTGTTTGAGTGCGTGCGTGACCCGGAATGCACAACAAACTGATACCAGTTGTTGGGGTTCGTCCCCGGTCACCATATGCACGTAACCCACACAAAGACATGATGAAAAACTCCGTATTGTATATATTCACAATCCATATACAAATACATGAAAAACCTCTCTCGGGAGCCACAAACCGGCGTCCTGTATGCTCAACCTCGCCCCTCTGCTCACCATGTGCTCCGACAGAGTATTCGGAGCATGGCTCCCTCTCGAAGGAGGAAGCTCACACCGCTCTCTCTCACTCTCTGTCTCTCACAGAGCACACACACCACACCCCCTCTCAATACAATATATATATACCCGAGGAGTGTTCCGGTGTGGTGGGAACATGGGAAGGCCCAGGGAATAATCCCCTACTACACGTATGTAAAGACCCAAAAATTTGAACTCAATTATCTCAGATATAAATTTAAGGAATTGTGGGGATATATTTTAAACAATATTGAAGTGTGGGGTTAATGTGACAAATAACTGGGTTCTTGACTCATTTGAAACACTTTGGAAATAGAGGAGTGTTAGGTGCAATATGCACAATATATTTAATGGATGAGATAGAGAGAGACACATTCTTTCTCTTCCCCTTTTCACCAGCAGATTGCCCCTCTCCTCTCTACCTTTCGGCAACCTCTCTCTCTCCTTACCTCTCACACAAAATCAACCCTAGATACTCAAACCCACCATAGATCCTTCAACTGCATTGCATATATTTGCCATTGGGGCTTGGAAATCGCGTGTGGGAGCTGTTGTTTGGTGGGAGCTGTTGTTTGGTGGAAACTGAGATTTTGGAAGGCTAGGGTTTCTTGGAGCTAAACTTTGAAGGTTAGATCTTGAGGTAGGGGCTTCATCTCTTTTCATTTATATGTTTTGGTTATGGGTGAATCTGTCACTGACATGTTTAAATTCGTACTCTACATGCCTGAATTTTTAGACAGTGTACTACACCTTCAAATTTTACAAAACTTTTCTGGGATGTTCCCCTATGAGTTGTACACGTTTTGTAAAAATTTCAGAGTTAAATTCCTTGAAACGAAGTCTAGAAAAATCGCACACCGAGTTGTGCTCTGTTTCACTGTTCTGCTAAATTTGGGTTTTGTAGTTTCTGGTTTTTGGCGTGTTAGACCTAGTAAATCATCTCCTTATTTCCTGAAAATTTTATGTGATGTACATATATGAGTATACCAGATTGTGTCCAAAAAATGGAGCAAAAAATGGAGAGGTTATTTTTAAACAATTCACGTACCAAGCTGTGTTCTAGAAATCTAAAAATCTGGGCAGATTATGGAGGGCTGCGTATTTTGTCAATTTCGTGATAATTAACAAGTTTATTGGCTATGGATTCCCACGGACATTAAACATTGATAAGTTAGTGATGTTTTAGTGTTGGAATCATTGAAAGTTATTGAGTATGCAAGTTTTGATGAATTTTTGAACACAAGGCTGTTCTGCTGAAAATTTGTTCTTCCTACATAGAATTTCTGGGTTTGGATATGAATTCGACTTGGTTATATTGTGTATAAAATTCTCGGAAAAATCAGGGATAAATATTAATGTGTTCTTATGATCTATACCAAATATTAGATCGTTTTGATAGATATTTTGAGTACGGTGGATTTTACAAGGGTATGCGACCCGCGTGGAATTTTAATGTGTTGTGGTTAGTAGATTAAGTTCGTGGAATTGCTTGATTGAACTAATGAGGTCACTATTTTGATATTTGGACCTATGTAGCCCTTAGGGGTGTCAAATGATGGTTTTATAACTAATAACCTTGAATTAAGAGTGTATTCATATATGAAATTACGAATTTTGGATAAGGGTACAAGGTTTGATTGCGAAGGAGATTTGGGGCTTTTGTGTTGTTTGGGCTTGAAATGTGAAAATGAACATATCTATGTGAATTTGAGGAGATTGGGAACGATGATTTAATTAAATTGGGACATAAAGGTTAAAAATGATATTTTGGACACCGTTGCGATACTAATAAGCATTAAATGAAGTTTACAATGTGATGATGATGAAGCGGGGCCTTTATGGTTTGCCTGGAGTATAACCTAATGTTCTAAAGGAATGAGATGTGTATGAAAATGTTTTGGCGACATATGGCGTGTCGGGTACGATAAGTTAAACTGAAGGGATCCTTGATACTTATAAAAGTGTATCTCACTTGGATAATTCTAGTAAATATTGAACATTGTCTGGTGATTTCTATTCCACTTTCGCCTTGCTCATTCTTTTCTTTTGTTGAGTCACTAGAAAACCATAACGATGATATTTGGAGTTATATGGATTCAGTAGATATCATTGTGATTATATGCAAACCTTATTTTGTATGATGGACACTTATGAAATACTTGGACACGTGAGGGACACGTGGACACTTGTGAATACATGGGTACGTATCGGGTACAATTGGGTTAAAATAATAAAAATATGAGAACTTGTAGTACACGTGGGTACCTGTGGGGTACGGGGAAGCTTTTGTTAAGTGTGATGTGTCATTTAGAAAACACTTAGGCTTGTGTGTGAGTTGCAAGTGAATGTGGGGTCTTTGAACTCGTGGTTTATACCGTATTATGACAATTAATTGCTTGTTGGTTACGGATTGGCTTGAGTCGATAGACACGTTTCGTGAAACTTGAAAGAGGATAATTAATTAGACATGCTTGAGTAAATGTTGTAAATGAAATGGCGATTAAAGGAATGTTGGTAACAAATGAGATAGACTATTAAATGGTTAATGGGAACCTTGCAGAATGTCAATATTAGCCTTGTGAGAGAGTTGTTGGACCCGGTTGAATGTGTTTCAAAGAGATACGAGAAGAATGATTGGTTAGTAACACAGTGGCGGATTATGTGGAAATAATTAGTTGATGCGGGAAATGTTATTTTTACTAATCGATAAAGTGGGGCATTGTGTTTTAAGTTCCTTTGAAGATGTGGGTCTCGATTACTCTATTCTTTCACTATGTTCTTTTCGCTTTTAGAAATCTTATAAAGAAAACCTCAGGAAAGTTCGATGGTTAGTTATCTGAAGTTTTTATTGTAGGGACGTGTGGTGAATCCTTGCTAGTTGCTATTATGAAATGATTAGGATAGAGATTTATTTGCGAATGTCAACTTTACTTTATATCTCATGTTTGTCATATTTTGTTTATATGCTTATGAATGTGTATAAAGGGGATCCCTACTGGGCGAAGTGACTGCTCACCCCTTTGCTGCTTCAGCCTTTCAGGTACAACCTAGTAATACGAATTGGGATGCGAGTGGTGCATGACATTACTGAAGCGGGGCATGAAAGTATTTTTCTTCATCAGAAATTCTCATCTTTGGAAATCAAAGTTGTATTTAATTTAATTTATTTTATTTTATTTTACTAAATGGAAAGTTGTAATAACCTTTATACATTTGGAAATATTTTCTCTTGGGAAATGGGAACTGACGTAGTTATGAGCTTTGTGTAATGAAATTGATAATGAGAGTTAATTTCGTTCAATTGTAAAGTAATACTCTGCGGAGGAAGAATTTAATTATTTATGTCAAAAATTAAGGGCGTGACAATGTACGTCTCCCTCGCATGGGAGACAAAACCCAACAACTGTATCAACATGCTCCAATCCATGGTTATTCTTAACACCTTTAGCAAACGATTTGAATTTCAAATGAGATCCAAAAGAACTTTCAAATTTGGCTCCAAAATTAACAAAATCAGAATTGTAAAACTCTGGTTTCTCAGGACCCTGGGTTTGAGGATTGTTAAAACAAGCCATTTTCACAATCAGGTTCCTACCATCAATCCACAGAGCATTAGTTCTTGTTATTGCATGGTCGGCCTCATGTTTGAACTGATAGGAGATAAAACCTAATTTAAGACCAGATCTCAAACTTCTTTTTTCTAGGGATGAAAGCCCTTAACACTTTACCAAATTTAAAAAAAAAAGATTTCTAAACCATCTAATCCTAACATCGATTGGTAGATTGTCAACAAACATAGTGTGAATGGAATACCCAGATGAGTGATGTGATATCATGATTAAAATACAAGCTAACCTTTCACCAAGAAACAAAGGCTTGAAGTACCCTTGAGTGAATCACCCAAACCTCATCCAATCAACAATAAAAACTGACGCGCATCCTGGGGTTAGCGCGAGATGGATACATCCAATTCCGGGAGAAGGCCGTCGACGGAGTGCAGAAACGAAGAAAAATAACGAGGCCGCGGCTAGGGAAGAGGATTGGGGAGCAGAGAAAGGTTAAGGGAAAGAGAAGAATGGGAGAGTGATTGGGTTAGGGAACGGGAAGAGAGAGTGGGTTAGGGACGGGAGGAGAAGGCCCAGCCATTGGAGCGACCCAAGGGAAGGGGAGGTGGGCTAGGGTTTAAAATTTTGCTTGCCTCTTCTTTCTAGGAGTCCAATTTTTTCCTCAGTTTACAAGTTAATATCTTTTTTGGTGTAGTTATGAAGTGTATTTGATGAATATGGCAAGTACAAGGTCAAACCACCTGACCAGAGGTCAAAGGAGGGCCAGCTGTCACACCCCAAAACGGGAAATGACCGGCCGTGAACCACAAGACCAACTTATAGAACACGCAGCCTAAAATAAAATAAACTAATGAATAGACCATTCTTTATTTCATAAATAAAATGAACTAAATTGTCTCAACAAAGCATGGGGCACACCATCCCATGAACCAAAGATAAAAATGATCACCAATAATACCATAAATCCAATCCTTTACCGAAAAGGTTTAACCATCTGCGGAAGCGAAATAAATTAAATAATAAAACTACGACGCATGCAATCCTACGGAGGTCGACACAGTAGTTCCCCAAGACACCGCCAGAGTCCTCATCTAACGACTTGATTTTCCTGAAAATGGTGTTGGATTAAATCCGTCAGCCGACAGGCTCAGTGAATGACAAGCATGTATAATAAATAAAGTTCTAAAACAAGGATTTAATTTAATTTACATATCACCATAATTTTGGCACACACAATGTAGGAAAAATAATAATAATAAATCTTAATGGTGATCACAAATGATATCCAATAACAATGGGGAACAACAACGAAATAGTACCTTGGCCAACAATATAATTATCTCAAGATTGGATCCAATATCGAACTTAGAGTCACCAGGTGTTGGCAAACCACGGTACTCTTCCCTAAGTCGATCCGGCGAAAGACAGCCGTTGAGCAAAAGGGTCACCGGCCTAACCCGGGTCTCTTCCCTTATGGCCAGGGTCACCTATTCAAAGGAATAATTTCCCTGGACTTCCAATAATAAAAGTTCCCAACAATATCCATAAAGTTCTCACCAAAAAGAATGCATTTTATCGCGTGCCAATTTAGAGAACCAAATATAAATATTTTCCAAATAACAATTCCAAATTTTTCAACAAATAATTTAAGGGACACGGGTAAGTTCGAAAGTACGTAACATACTTAATCACTCACCTGGGCCCAAAGGTAATGTAACTCGAACACGCAAAAAGTGACTTAACCTGTACAAAATTGAGAATACAAAATAACTATCTAAGCGACTAATATAACACTAATTTTGGAAGTTAACATTATGTGCTATTTAAACTAGAACCTAAACTAAACTTAACCACTAATCACCACTAGCAAAGAACCCAAAATCAACCCTTTAAGAATTATTTTTGTTCAAAAGAGTAAACCACCACCACCCCAAATTACTTTAAATGTGCACAAAGAAATCAAAAGCCCAATTTATTATCCTACAAACGTCCAAATCAATACTCGAATATAGTTCTCCAAATCCATGTGGCTGCCTTGACAAATACCCCAACGAATCACATGCAAACACAACTTACACCATTCTCACACATGTATGTACACCACCACGCACAATTCCTGCCATTAGGCCCCACTCTATCAACAAACAGATCCCCTCCAATTCTCCATAAATTCTCGAAAGTGAAACTTGTGCAAAAGATAAAGCAAAACCCCTTTATTTTCTCACCCACTATTCTATTTGGTACCAGTCAAACAACATCACAATTTTATCTCCATTCACGTGCAAATAGTCCTAGCGTGAGAAAAGGAAACAGAGAGAAAGACAAATAGAATTGAAGAGAAGAAGAACCCTTACCTCTGAGTGATCGCCAACCAGTCAACTACAGCCTCCCTCTCTCTCTCTCTCTCTCTCTCTCTCTCTCTCTCTCTCTCTCTCTCTCTCTCTCTCTCTCTCTCTCTCTCTCCGAAAACCTAACTTCGGCTATAGGGATAGGAACAACTCGGCCCACTCACCCATGTTTCCCCAAAATAATAGCTAATTAGGTAATCAAATATAAATAGATAATTAGCAATATTTACTGATACTATTGTGATGGTTCACTTGTGATGGTTCACTTCGAGTTTGTTATAATTGCGGGCAACCTGGTCATATATCTACTCAGTGTAGATCTCAGGGTGGTGGAAGGAATCAGGCACCTCAAAGTCAGAGACAGCCAGCTCGTGGAGGTGGGTATAATCAGCGACAGTCAAATAATCAAGGGAATTATAAGCAGCATGCTCGAAATGGAGGTCAGGGACAGAAGAATGTGACTGAGGGGCGTGTGTATGCTTTGACACAGCAGCAAGCCAAGGATGCGCCGTCTGTGGTGCAAGGTACTCTCTCTATTTCAAATGTACCTGCTCGAGTTTTGTTTGATTCTGGTTCTACACATTCTTTTGCTGCTCCTAGATATCTGCGCCAATTACCTATTGTTGTTGAGGCATTGGATGTATGTGTTATGGTGGCTACTCCGGTAGGGAAAACAGTGACATTGGAGAAGGTGTCTAAGTCTTGTGGTGTAGAGATAGGTGGCAGAATTTTACCAGTGGATCTTATTTCATTAGAAATGCGTGACTTTGATGTTATCCTAGGGATGGATTGGTTGTCGAAATACCATGCCACAATAGATTGCAGTCAGAAGAGGGTGGTTTTTGCTATTCCAGGTGAGTTAGAGTTTAGTTTTCAAGGGGATCGAAAGGTGTCATCAATTAGCTTTCTTTCATCTCTACAGGCAAGTCGATTATTGAGGAAGGGGTGTTGTGGTTACTTAGCTTATATGGTGAGTGAGGAACAATCCGTACAAAAATTGGAAGAGTTGCATATAGTAAAGGAATTTCCTGACGTCTTTCCAGAGGACCTACCTGGTCTTCCTCCAGATCGTGAGGTCGAGTTCACAATAGATCTTGTTCCTGGTACAACACCTATTTCTAAGGCTCCTTATAGAATGGCACCAGCTGAGTTGAGGGAGTTACAGGTGCAGTTGCAAGAATTGCTTGATAAGGGATTTATTAGGCCAAGTGTGTCACCGTGGGGAGCTCCTGTCTTGTTTGTGAAAAAGAAGGATGGTTCAATGCGATTGTGTATTGACTACAGGGAGTTGAATAAGGTTACAGTTAAGAATAGATATCCGTTACCACGTATAGATGATTTGTTTGATCAGTTGCAAGGGGCTCAGGTGTTTTCAAAGATTGATTTGAGGTCTGGTTACCATCAGTTAAAGGTTAGCGAGGTGGACATTCTAAAAACAGCTTTTAGAACACGTTATGGACATTATGAGTTTTTAGTGATGCCTTTTGGTCTGACTAATGCCCCTGCAGCATTTATGGATATGATGAATAGGGTCTTCAAACCCCAGCTTGATCATTTGTTGTGGTGTTTATTGATGATATTTTAATATATTCCAAGAGTAGAGAGGAACACGAGGAGCACTTGAGGATAGTCTTTCAGATTCTTAGAGAGCAGAGGTTGTATGCGAAGTTTAAGAAATGCGAGTTTTGGTTGGATAGTGTGTCTTTCCTTGGGCATGTGATCGGGAAGGAGGGGGTATCTGTTGATAGTAAGAAGGTGGAGGCTATTGTTGATTGGCCACGTCCTAAATCAGTGACAGAGGTGCGTAGTTTCTTGGGTCTTGCTGGGTATTACAGGCGGTTTGTGGAAGGGTTTTCTCGCATTGCTCTGCCACTTACCAATCTTACTCGAAAGGGGGTGAAGTATGAGTGGACGGATAGTTGTGACCACAGTTTTACGGAGCTTAAGCAGAGATTGACTACGGCACCGGTACTCGCGTTGCCAACTGAGGGTGGTAACTTTGTTATTTATAGTGATGCATCTCACCAAGGTTTGGGTTGTGTGCTTATGCAGCACGATAGAGTGATAGCTTATGCTTCTCGCCAGTTGAAGGTACATGAGAGGAATTACCCTACACATGATTTAGAGTTGGCGGCGGTTGTGTTTGCACTAAAGATATGGAGACATTACTTGTATGGAGAGACTTGTGAGATTTATACTGATCATAAGAGCCTAAAATATATTTTTACCCAGAAAGAACTTAATATGAGGCAAAGGCGATGGCTTGAGTTGTTGAAGGACTATGACATTAGTATATTGTATCATCCGGGAAAGGCAAATGTAGTGGCTGATGCATTGAGTAGGAAGTCGACTGGGGCTAGTTTGGCATCTTTGACTGTTCAGCCACATCTGATAGAGGACCTTAGGCGGTTTGGGGTGGAGATAATACGACATGGAGATGGTGCTATATGTAGTCAGTTAACAGTGAAACCAAATTTGTTAGATAGAATTCGACAAGCTCAACAAGATGATCGCGTGTGTAAAAGGATTTTGGAGGGCATGTCGAAGGGCGAGAGTAGTGGGTTCATTATGGGTAAAGATGGAGTACTTAGGTTTGGGGATCGTGTTTGTGTGCCAGGTGGTGGTGATTTGAGAACAGAGATTTTGGTTGAGGCTCATAGTTCTGGTTATAGTATTCATCCAGGTAGCACTAAAATGTATAAGGATTTACGAGAGCATTTTTGGTGGAATGGTATGAAAAAGGGTATTGCGAGGTTTGTGGAACAGTGTCTTACATGTCAGCAGGTTAAGGTGGAGCATCAGAAGCCGGCAGGAAAACTTCAACCATTACCAATACCTGAGTGGAAGTGGGATCATATCTCTATGGATTTTGTATCTGGGTTGCCTCGGACTAGCAGTGGGCATGATGCGGTTTGGGTTATAGTTGATCGGCTCACTAAGACAGCGCATTTTATTGCCATTAAGATGACATATACATTGGACCGTTTGGCGCAGTTATATGTCAGGGAGATTGTTAGACTCCATGGAGCACCTGTATCGATTGTGTCAGATCGTGATCCTCGTTTTGTGTCTAAGTTTTGGGGTGCATTACAGTCAGCTATGGGTACTCGCTTACTTTTTAGTTCTGCTTATCATCCACAGACCGATGGTCAGACTGAGAGAACTATACAGACTTTGGAGGATTTGTTGAGAGCCTGTAGCCTAGAGTGGAAAGGAAATTGGGATAATCAATTGCCGTTAATGGAATTTGCATATAATAACAGTTATCATTCGAGTTTGGGAGTTGCTCCTTATGAGGCTTTGTATGGCCGGAAGTGTAGATCACCCATATGTTGGTATGAAGTTGGAGAGAGGCAACTTTTGGGACCTGAGTTGGTAGAGGATGCGACTCAAAAGATTGCTACTATTCGGGAGAGACTTGTAATGGCTCAGAATAGACAGAAAAGCTATGCAGATAATCGTAGGAGAGATTTGGAGTTCGCAATAGGAGATATGGTGTTTCTTAAGGTGTCCCCTTGGAAAGGTGTCATTCGTTTTGTAAGAAGGGAAAGTTGAGTCCTCGCTATATTGGGCCTTTTGAAGTTTTGGAAAAGATTGGTGGGGTGGCTTATCGTTTGGCGTTGCCGCCTAGTTTGGCTCGGGTTCATAATGTTTTTCATGTATCGATGTTGAGGAAATATATGCATAGCCCATCCCATGTGATCGATTATGAGCCATTGCATGTTCGTGACGATTTAACCTACGATGAGCAACCGGTTGAGATTCTCGACACGAAGGAGAAGGTGCTTCGCAATAAAACGATTCATTTGGTTAAAATTTTGTGGCGCAATCATGCGGTTGAAGAAGCCACTTGGGAGCTTGATGAGGAGATGCGGGAGAAGTACCCACACTTGTATGATTGAGGTTAGTATGCAATTTTGAGGACGAAATTTATTTTAAGGGGGGAAGGATGTTACGACCTAGTATTTTATTTTATTATTATTTTTTTTTAAATTATTATATTATCATTTATAATTGGGTGTTATGGTCGGGCTCTAATTAATTAGTTTGGTACCCGGCACATGTTTGGTATAATTGTAATTTCTTTTTGGAGCATGGATTAATTGGTGGTACGTAGTTTACCGTAGGATTTTATATCGGTAAGATTATTTAGTATCAGTAAATATTGCTAATTATCTATTTATATTTGATTACCTAATTAGCTATTATTTTGGGGAAACATGGGTGAGTGGGCCGAGTTGTTCCTATCCCTATAGCCGAAGTTAGGTTTTCGGAGAGAGAGAGAGAGAGAGAGAGAGAGAGAGAGAGAGAGAGAGAGAGAGAGGGAGGCTGTAGTTGACTGGTTGGCGATCACTCAGAGGTAAGGGTTCTTCTTCTCTTCAATTCTATTTGTCTTTCTCTCTGTTTCCTTTTCTCACGCTAGGACTATTTGCACGTGAATGGAGATAAAATTGTGATGTTGTTTGACTGGTACCAAATAGAATAGTGGGTGAGAAAATAAAGGGGTTTTGCTTTATCTTTTGCACAAGTTTCACTTTCGAGAATTTATGGAGAATTGGAGGGGATCTGTTTGTTGATAGAGTGGGGCCTAATGGCAGGAATTGTGCGTGGTGGTGTACATACATGTGTGAGAATGGTGTAAGTTGTGTTTGCATGTGATTCGTTGGGGTATTTGTCAAGGCAGCCACATGGATTTGGAGAACTATATTCTGAGTATTGATTTGGACGTTTGTAGGATAATAAATTGGGCTTTTGATTTGCTGTGCACATTTAAAGTAATTTGGGGTGGTGGTGGTTTACTCTTTTGAACAAAAATAATTCTTAAAGGGTTGATTTTGGGTTGCTGCTAGTGGCAGATTAGTGGTTAAGTTTAGTTTAGGTTCTAGTTTAAATAGCACATAATGTTAACTTCCAAAATTAGTGTTATATTAGTCGCTTAGATAGTTATTTTGTATTCTCAATTTTGTACAGGTTAAGTCACTTTTTGCGTGTTCGAGTTACATTACCTTTGGGCCCAGGTGAGTGATTAAGTATGTTACGTACTTTCGAACTTACCCGTGTCCCTTAAATTATTTGTTGAAAAATTTGGAATTGTTATTTGGAAAATATTTATATTTGGTTCTCTAAATTGGCACGCGATAAAATGCATTCTTTTTGGTGAGAACTTTATGGATATTGTTGGGAACTTTTATTATTGGAAGTCCAGGGAAATTATTCCTTTGAATAGGTGACCCTGGCCATAAGGGAAGAGACCCGGGTTAGGCCGGTGACCCTTATGCTCAACGGCTGTCTTTCGCCGGATCGACTTAGGGAAGAGTACCACGGTCTGCCAACGCCTGGTGACTCTAAGTTCGATATTGGATCCAATCTTGAGATAATTATATTGTTGGCCAAGGTACTATTTCGTTGTTGTTCCCCATTGTTATTGGATATCATTTGTGATCACCATTAAGATTTATTATTATTATTTTTCCTACATTGTGTGTGCCAAAATTATGGTGATATGTAAATTAAATTAAATCCTTGTTTTAGAACTTTATTTATTATACATGCTTGTCATTCACTGAGCCTGTCGGCTGACGGATTTAATCCAACACCATTTTCAGGAAAATCAAGTCGTTAGATGAGGACTCTGGCGGTGTCTTGGGGAACTACTGTGTCGACCTCCGTAGGATTGCATGCGTCGTAGTTTTATTATTTAATTTATTTCGCTTCCGCAGATGGTTAAACCTTTTCGGTAAAGGATTGGATTTATGGTATTATTGGTGATCATTTTTATCGTTTGGTTCATGGGATGGTGTGCCCCATGCTTTGTTGAGACAATTTAGTTCATTTTATTTATGAAATAAAGAATGGTCTATTCATTAGTTTATTTTATTTTAGGCTGCGTGTTCTATAAGTTGGTCTTGTGGTTCACGGCCGGTCATTTCCCGTTTTGGGGTGTGACACCAGCAAACAACCTGATCAACAAAGTCATTGGTAAGACTTACGATTTTAAGTTAACAAAATATTGGAATAAGGTCCAGAACAACCGAAGATCGAAAAAGAATCAGAGTAAGTTTGATGTCCAGAGCCATCTGGTATAAATACCCAGAAATGGGGTATCAATACCAGATGCACAACAAAAAAACAAAACCTACTGGTTTAGATACCCGAACGCGGGGGTATTGATACCAGGTGCACAGCAAAAAAACAAAATCTGCTGGTATAGATACCCAGACGCGGGGTATTGATACCAGGTGTACATTAGAAAAATAGAATCTGCTAGTATAGATACCTTAACGTGGGTGTATTGATATCAGGTCGTTTCGTGAAAATTTTGACAGATTTTCATATTTGATGGAGGTTTTAACCCAAGCAAGAACAACTTGAAATTCATCAAAATATGGATCAAAACACTACACAAACACTTAGTGGGAGTAGAGATCAAAGATTAAACAAGATCAAACCCCATATCCATGGTGATATTCAAGTTCAAAACTCATATCATGGTGATATTCAAGATTGTCTATAAATTTCGGGCAACACAAAGGTATATGCAACAAATCAAAGAAAAATACAACTAGTGGGAGTAGAAATTTGTCCCTTACCTCAAAGATCAAGCTTCCAATGAGTGAGAAAAGAAACGTTAACCCTCGTTTCTTGAATCCCAACCGAAATACATCTCCTCCAAGTGAAACCAAAGGCACCTGGACTCCAAATCATGCGTAGATGAAGGATTTGAGGTTAGATCTTGAAGAGGTGGAGTGTGGAAGGTTGATTTGGCAAGAGAAATGAAGAAGAAATGGAGAGGGGAGGGAGAAAGGGGCAGCTAACCCTATAGGGAGGGGGGAGGGGGGGAGAGAGAGAGAGAGAGAGGAGTGTTTTGTTTTAAAATAAAAAAAAAAAGCTGCCCCTCAACGTGTATATACACACCCCTAATTGCACACACACCCCACATGTCTTTAATGTGTTTTAAATGCACCCACATGCAATTTATTAAGACCACATTGGCCCACTTTAATCTATTTTCATTTCCTCACATTTCCCCAACATTATTTCAGAAAAATCATTTAGAAACACGGGTTCTTACATTACCACCAGTCAATCCACTATCCACAAAAAATCCCGAAAATCAATCATTGTTAGGCCGTGTTACCTGCAAAAAAGAAGAAGGTTAGCTTGAATTAAAGATGAAAAGTTAAAATAATATACTGAACTAATGTTAAATAAGGTAGAAATTTTATACCAAATCATTCACGATGATAGTTAATCAACTTGAACTGAGGTTTGAGTTTGAGGTTGATCTTGATCATGATCCGATAAAACTAACAAGGACATTCTAACAGTTAACACAACAGTAGTAACAAATTAAATAAATAATATACTAGGCATTTAGTAGTTCAACATTAGCCTAAAATTAAGCATAATTACCCGACTCGTAAGATTCATATTGCTCAATGTCATCCATTGCCTCATGGAGAGAAATGGCGACATCGTTTCGAAGCCAATTTTGTCCGCAAACAAACATCTCAACCATCCTAAGAGAAAGTGTGTTGCGAAAAGGATCAAATATGCATCCTCCCATGCTAAACGCAGACCCGGATGCAACTGTAGAAATTGGAAATGCTATCACATCACATGCCACTTGTGACAAAACTCTATATCTCAGAGCATTGTTCTTCCACCACTCCAAATGTGAAGACCGCACTTTTCATAAAGTTATGACTTAATTTAATTCAATTAATTTTATATAATTTTCGTGATGTAGGTATATATTAACTTTCATGTATGTTAATTATTTATTTAGCATTTTATTTTATGTATGAATTAAATATATCCTTGTACATATGTAAATATGTATGTATATATTGCCAAGATGATATTATATTCTTTCCTAATATCTCTAATTACCAAGTTTAATTGATCCCTTATGTGTTAGTTGCCTAATCTAGAATAGGAAGCTTACACAAATTTCTCTTGATTTTGATTCCTTATATATCACTAAATAATGATGTTATTTTCCAATTTTTTTCCAATCCCACTAATTACTTTAATGCCTCAAATCGCTCACAAAATCTCATAATTTTTCCCTCTTCCTATTTTATTCTTTCCTTTCCTATTTTTATTCTCTTTTTGTCTATATTTTCCCCACTCCTCATTCTTCTCTTCTCTTCTAAACCTCAATTTTCAGCAGTGGGTATCCGATCCCATTAATCCATCTCACGGCAGTCTCTCTCGATAAGTAAATATTTATTTTATCTCACCATTTAATTTTTTTTTATATATAACTCTCTCTCGCGAATAATACCTCTCCTTTCACAGATTTCTATTTCCATGAACTCAACCGTTCAACAACCTTAAACCTTCATACCTCTGTAGCACGCTAATAACTTCGGATGAAAGGTAGGATATCGAAACTTACTTTTTACTTAAGTATATTATTTTTCTATGTGTTTCCGGGTATTCGCATATATCTAAATATAGTGGTGATTTTAATGTGATGCGAAATCAGTTGTTGCGATTGTGTTTTCAACCGTTAAGGTTTTGTAAGTAAAAAACGGAACCAAAGAGAAAAATTCATTTTTCTTGCGCGCTGTTCTGTTCAGATAATTTTCGGCTATTTCTGTTTGGATTTAGAGAAAACGTAAATCTTAGAAGTTGTAGATATCGAAAAGTTAAGAAACTTTCATATAGAACTCGTTCCAATCCGAGGTCTGTAGAATTAACTGTGATTTTTCGAAGTTGGCTGAACGAAATAGTTTCGAGACAGATTCACTATCTAGCTTAAAACGCTATTTCACTTCGTTTAGGACTGGATTTAGGCTTCGATCAAAACTGTGAACTTGTGTCAAATTTGATGAAATATTATACTGTAAAATTTCGTGATTTTTGGAAACTGTTTGCTATTTTGAGTGGCTGGAATTATCACTGACACGTACGGACTCGAGATAGTCGATCTTCACTAATTTTTCTTTTCATGCTATAATTGGATGCATGTGTTTGTTTACTGGCGTTTTTTGAAACCATTAAATTTGTGTAAATAATTATTGTGGTTAAATTATTAGATTGAAAAGATTACTGTTCACTTATCGGATTTGGGGAATGGGATGTGTCCGGTATGGGTCTTGAGCCATGTGCAGTTATACTTTTAGGTAGCTTTGCTGTGTGATCGGGCGCCGGAAGTATCATGAGCTGCACACAGGATACCCTGAGGTGACTTTGCTGTGTGATCGAGCACCTGAGTATACTGTGGGCGGAAGCCGTTGATGAAAATTATTTTATTTGAAGTGGGAATGAAATTTGTGAAACTTTGAGTTGATGACGGAGTATTAAAGCTACTAAATTTATTATGTTGAGAAATGTTGATCTATGTCTTAAATTAATGCCCTATGTGTTTTTAACTGCTGCATGAGTATACTTTCGTAAAGGGGTAGTTTTGGTGTCCTATTGAGTGTAATTTTACCACTCACGGTGCTACTTTTGTGGCCCTGGGGTCGGGGATGCCAGGTACAGAAGGAGAACAGGAGCCGCTTGTTGAGTTCGAGGGAATGGAGCAGTAAGAAGGTTATGAAGTGTCGAAGTTGTGGTTGTACCAGTAGATCTCTAGCTAGATGGCTCTGTTCTTTCCTTTCAATTGAATTTTTAAATAAATGTTTAAGGTTGCAGACAATGTTCGGATTCAATTTATTTCAGTTGTAATAAGTTAGTTTACTTTTAATTTTCGCAAAATTTTTTATTAAGTATTCTTTGGAATTTTCATGAAGTTGGTATTTTATTTAAATAAATTTTTCAATTTATTTATTAACGTATCCAATTTTCGGGGCGTTACACCAAAACGTCAAAGTTTGAACCATCATCAACTTCACAACATTCAGCCAAGTATTTATCCACCTCAGACTTGGATATTGTTTCTCCATATAATGACTAAAAAATTGAGTAGCAATGGCTACATGGGGATCATCAAAATCATCATCAACACTCATGGGCACTACATATGCATTTAGGACTTCCACACCATTTGAATCATGATTAATATAATCAAACAAACACGCCAAACATCTCTTCACCTTTCCCCCTTTTGATAGCCATAACTTCACCATACAATATTCTGTTCAAGCAAAACTCCAAATAGTCCAATTTCTTGCTAGGATCAAGAACAACGGCAACATATAACAACAAATTGATTTTATCCGCCTTCCCCCGATACTTCGTAAGTTTTACTTTCATACTCATGGCCATGGAAGACAATAGAAGATCATTCTTCTTCAACAACTTATCTACTTCCGCTTGAATCACATACATGTCATTAAAGAAAACATTGGAGGTGACATAAAGGAAACCCGAAAACGTCTTGGTTACAACGTACAATCGGTCCAATCCTTCTTCGTTGGCTTTCTTTTTTTCCCCATTTGCTCCATTCTCTCCATTTCCTCCACTTGCTCTATGAGTCACAATTACCCCATTAAACTCGGTTTCTTCTTCTCCCTCACTAAACTCAACATCCTTAAGAAGTGCCTTGAAATTGGAGTCATCTTCATGTCGCAAGTTAAAACCATTCTCAAATATTTGAGCCGTGTCAAGCATTAAATAAGTAGAGTTCCACCTCGTTGGAACATCGAGGCACAAATACTTTTTCGAATCATTTTTCTCTTTCAAGGCACATTTCTTAAACAACTCGAGCCTATTAGGAGAAGACCTTATAAACCTCACCACCTCACGCATGCGAGCAATAGATGTATCAAGCTCTTTCAAACCATCACTAACAAACTAACAATAAGATTGAGAATATGTGCACAACAACGAACATGTAAAAAGTTCATACTCTAAGACAGTTCCCTCCCAATTCTTTGTTTTCTTTACCAAGTACTTGATAGCCATGCTATTTGAACTTACATTGTCAACTATTAAAGTAAACACACCTCCAATGCTCCAATCAAGAAAACACGTCTCAATCTTTTTACCAATTGTTTCTCCTTTATGATCTTCAACAAGACAAAAGTTCAAAATCCTCTTGTGAAGTTTCCAATCATCATCAATAAATTGTGTGGTAGACACATATATTTTAGATTTTGAATTGATGTCCATGTGTCCGTAGTTAGAGAAATCCTATGACCTTGTAGGACTTTCTTCAACTTATCCTTCTCTTTATTGAAAATCATGACGACATCT
The DNA here is from genome assembly GCA_016920895.1 of Vaccinium myrtillus. Taxonomy (NCBI): domain Eukaryota; kingdom Viridiplantae; phylum Streptophyta; class Magnoliopsida; order Ericales; family Ericaceae; genus Vaccinium; species Vaccinium myrtillus. The sequence goes on along the minus strand of JADGMU010001221.1, from coordinate 1,183 downwards.
CTAGCAATGGTAAAACGTGAAGGGATAGTTTTAAAATTGGGTTGCAAGACATTGCAAAACTTTTGAAAATCAATTCCTTCTTCGAAACTAAAGAGGAGTTCATCAATCATTACCATCTCAACCAGAGCACTTCTAGCAGCTTCTACAGAAAAAGTAGTTGCAACAAGAATACAAGATCAAAACCTTATTTTCCATTCTTTTTATGTTTAAAATTCAAACTTTGTTGACCATCCGTATGATCTCCCTCATAAGGATATTTTTTGCAAGCAAGCATATGACTTCTCAAAATACTTACCCCATGAATTTTAGCATCAGCCATATATTTCTTATGACAATACTTACATTCAACCCGTTGAATCCCATCCTTAGTATTTTTAGCATGAATTTTGTCAAAATGATCCCATACATCGGATGTTTGTCTATTAGTACCCTGGTTACTTGCCTTAGGCTTAGGCTTAGCCTTTCTCTTGGCAAATTTTCAGGGCATAGTAGGAGTTTCGCTACCATGAATAAGTGCTTCAACTTCAGCAACTTCATTAGAACCAATAGCCTCTATAACCTGATCCAAAACAAAAAGTAACAAGCAAAAAGAAATGGTTAATGGTGACTAAAATCTGCTGCCTAAGTGATATCAAAGAAAAACTGTTGCCTCTCAAGAACGAGTGACTTTTAAGGGGATAAAAGAGCATATATATATTATACTTCGCTTCTTCATTATAAGATTATCAACCTTTGAAGATCAAAACAAACAGCCTAAAACTTATATACAATAGAACGTAAATCTGTGCCATATAGCATGATAAACTCATAAATACCAAGCAAACCCCATATTAAAGGATACTATCGAGATACGAGCATATTGATTTCAGGCCAAACAAAAAACAATATTGAGAAGTGAGAACACATACGAAAAGATAATATCAAAATACAAGCATTTCAAGACCAGATATTGCAGACAAAATGCGATTCAAGCCTACTAAGCACTAAACATATTCTCCTCACTACACAACTACACGCACGAAAGGATAATACAAGCTTCAAGCTTAGCAAATTGACTTCAACCTGTGAACCGACTAGATGTAGATATCCCAATTGAGTTTGAACCTCAAAGAAGGTTTTCACTACACAGGATGGCCAATTGGATATGTTGGCTTTTGTCACTTTGAATCCTTTGGCATGTTTA